>JAKCPI010006604.1:0-20323 GCA_023213315.1 Euborellia annulipes | reverse complement strand
GATGAAGGTCTGGTGGCAGTTGATACAATGACAATGTATGTTTTCCTTGTATCTGTTAAGAGGAGAATAAATTATATTTTATAATTATTATTAAATGAATCTAAATCTATTTGTAGAAACACCTCGAGAAATAATATTTGAAGGAATTTTTAGGTTTATTCGTTCTTGGCTGCAAATGGTCTTAGAATTGAGAATAATTAGTGAAAATTATTGTCGAGGATTTTTTAATAAGACGACTGAGATTACAATTAATCAGTTTCGGTCATAGATTTGACCATCATCAGATCTGAGAAAATTTTTTCATATATTTATAAAAGTGAGAATTTATAATTAAATTTAATCTAAAAATTATATCAATTGTAAATTTTGTAAACGTACATTTTTGCTTGGGTAGAGTCGCGCCACACGTGTCTTATGTGGTCGAGAGTAGAGCCTTGAGCTTAGGCAACCAAAATGCCTAGCCGTCGAATGTGTTGTCTTAAAACTAGCTTTTCTTTCAGGTGCATTAAAAAAAAAGATTATTTATTTTAAAAATATTGGTTTACTTGAATAAGTTTCACTCTAGAGCACTTGTGGATGATTATTACGTAAAAGCAAAACTTGCACGCGTGTCATAGGTTCGCCACTATATTCTGCTATTAATTTCTAGGCAATTTAACACCATTTGTGTGTATTGCTATCAACAACCTCTGCAGAAATTAATCTAAAAATTCATTTGGTCTTTGGGGTTGCATATCTTCCAGCAAGTAAACCAATTACACTCTCTGTAATTTACATAATCCTAGTTGTATATTTTTAAACTGGAAAGTGCACCTACGCATTCAGTGTCAGTATTTTTAACAACTTTAGAAAAAATAAGTTAAATTTTTATTCGTTTTTCTTGAATTTCTTACAATTAATTGTTGAATTAATATTCGAAATCGGCAACCTAAATTCTTTGTTTCTTAACCTTTTATAGTTCATGACTTTTTTAGTAAGTAATAAATTTTAAGGCTTTCGTTATGTATAAGGATTTTTCTAAAATAAGTAACCTACTTCTTATTGACATTACATAAGTAAGCTATATCTCAACCTCTTATAGGTCTCGTAACATCCCTTACTAACATTTGTTTGTTGAAATTATTTAAACTATTTCGTTCTATAAAAATTGTTAATATATGTTAATTTATTTTGAAAATCAAATCCGCTTTATTTATTAACTCTTATCAGAGCCTTGCGAGTCACCGACTGGCTTTAATTTATTGATAAAAATTTGATCTAATCATCACAAAAGATTTTTTCGTATAAAGAGAAAAGAATTGGAATGTGTGGGAGAGGGGGTGGGATAATTTAAATTTGACCCTGATAAACTTGTGAGGTGCGGCATTCCTGCGAACCTTGACCTCGCTTCAACAAATTTGCTAAAATGGACAACTAAATGAAATTTACATATCTTTTTAAACAAGTTTTTTTTTCATACCATAAATTTTGTAAAGGACTATTTTACATATCGATAATTCTATGATAATTTGTAGCAACATTTTTTCAGATAATAAAAAATTTTTTAGTTATTACCAAAATATATTTAAAATATTGTTTATTTTTTACTTTCTCTTAGCCTATATATGAAATATATAGAGAGAGAAAGTATTACGATCATGTCAAAAATTCGATGTCGAGATTTTGATGGATATACATGTTTTGAGGTCCCCTGAGTCCAAAAAAGTGGGTCCCGCAAATTGGTCTGTGTGTGTGTATGTATGTATGTATGTATGTATGTATGTGGACAGATTTTTAGCATGAAGGAATTGAGCTACCGGATTGAAATTTTATATTTAACTTAGGTACCTTCCCACACGCTCAAAATAAGCTTTTGAACAAAATCGGCCAAAAAGTACTAGTACTTTACTGATGTACTTTTTCAGTTTTTTTCGATTTTCTCAAAATTCCCTCCAAGGATTTTTTTTAAAATTCAAAAATCAATTATTTTTTAGATGCTCTTTAAAATGTATATTCTCATTTTGCCGTTGAAATCTTCTGGAGACCACTTTACTCTTGTTCTTTTAGCATGAAGGAATTGAGCTACCGGATTGAAATTTTATATTTAACTTAGGTACCTTCCCACACGCTCAAAATAAGCTTTTGAACAAAATCGGCCAAAAAGTACTAGTACTTTACTGATGTACTTTTTCAGTTTTTTTCGATTTTCTCAAAATTCCCTCCAAGGATTTTTTTTTAAATTCAAAAATCAATTATTTTTTAGATGCTCTTTAAAATGTATATTCTCATTTTGCCGTTGAAATCTTCTGGAGACCACTTTACTCTTGTTCTTCATAGGAAAGATAGAAATGGTTGCCATGGTAACGGAATTTAAATCTTTTTTCTTTTTATTAGATTAAAAATCAATTATTATTTAAATTCCCATTTATTTGTGTCTTTAATTGCTTAGGAGAAAACATATATATATCTCTCTCTCTCACTTGCAAACATTATCGCCTGTCTCTCCGCCTTCTCTCATAGGAACAATGTTAATTTCCTATAGGGATTTTTATGTTAATTTCGATTCAAAAGGGGGTCCCCTTTGAAACTTTTTAGGCATTTAAAATTTTTTTTTCCAATTCTTATGAAATTTTGTATTTATTTACGATTCTCTATTGTGTATAAAATGTCCAAATATGAGATTAAAATTTTTAAAAATAACCATAGTTTATTTCAAGCAGTCAACATTTAAAATCCAAGTTTGAAACTAAGGTGCTATCGGAAACTAAATATATCTCGACACAAAAAATCTGGTGTGACCAGCACAGTGCGCAACTTTCTCTTACCGAAGGGTAAGAGAAAGTTGTGTGCTGTGCGCCAGTCACACCAGATTTTTTTGTTTTAAAAACGTTCTCTTCACCTATCATTATAACAGCCTGCTGTAGCTGTAAATAATTATTTACCCAAATAAGTGAATAAATTTATTTCTTCCAAATTATTATTATTTTCATTTGACCTTCTGTTAGTTTCTATCTTTGTTCTAGTTATATCTGTGACCGAAACGTCGGCTCAGGCTTTGATATTAAAGTGAAATAAACCTAGCTTCTACTCTCATTTAACACCTTCATATATTTACATAGATAGTCTATATAAATGTATTTCCTTTTGATTCACTAACTAAATGATATTTCGCAGCGTAATTTAAAGATAAATTAATCAAATAAATTCACTCTCGCCATTATTATGCTGTCAATCTCATATCAACATATAAAGTCATTTGAGTAAGATTGATACATTGAAACATGCTTATGTATATTTTTCACATCCCTTTTATTATTTTACATAATTTGTTTTATGAAATACAATAAATATTACATATCAATAATCAATAATTGATATACACAGGCTATATTTTTTATATATAATCAAATATAAAAGTTTTACTTTATATCTCTGGATTCCAATTATGTTGAATAAACTTGGTTCAAGCTTATGAATCATTTCAAAAGACATCATCATATTTGTATACTTATCATAGTTTTATACTTCTGTGATTGGAGCCCGAGAATTATAAATTTAAAAAGTGGAAAGCTTTGGCGAGCAAATGCCCTTTATTCTTGCTCACTGTTTGGAAATTTTTTAAATTTCCCTCTTTTACTCAACTTCCTTTTATTCTGGCCAATCAGCACCCTGATGGCACATACACACAGGGATAGGAAGTCATCCGCTAGCGCTTTATATTATAGTATGATGATGATGATATTCATACTTTTAGGCTGTCGCACTTTTTTTTTAAATCTTTCAAATAATGATTTAATAATTAGAAATTTTTGTTGGTGAGGCCAAACGCCCCATGAATCGAACCCAGGATCTCCAGCCTATATTAGGAAAATGCACTTTCATATAAAAGGAAGTGTGTTTTGTTGGTGTAGGTCAAGGGCCTGGTGGCCTGGTGCAATGGACAGCACACCTATGCCCTGGAAAGGGTGGAAATCCTGGGTTCGATTCCCGGCCTCACCAACAAAAAACAAAAATGTTTCTATAAATTGAGGATAGAAATAAATATTCAATTATGAAAATCTTTTGGTCATGGTCGATTTATTAACTTATTAACAATCTCAGGGGAGAAATAGTTAAACAAAACTAATTAAGATAACTTTGATGAAATATTCAGAAGAATAATTAAAGGATTATCGTGGCTTGTCATAATATACCTACAGATAAATTTTAGGAAAAAAATAACATTTTAATTTTTTGAATAACCAACACCTTGTAAGCAACGGAATTATGAGTTTCTGTGTGAATTCATGAATATAAAAGAACTCTGTCATAACTAAATTTTTTTAATTAATAAACATTTTTTTAATTAACATTTGTCATAAGGTAATAAAAAGGAATTTATATTTGAGCAGCGGCGTGAGTGAGTGAGTGAGCTGCAAGTGGAGATGAAGAGGCTGGCCTCCTATCTGATTGTATCCTCTACGCTGTTAGTCTATTTCTAGGCGTTACGGAGATAGAGAGAGAGAAAAGAGGCGTGTGTATGTGTGCCTATCCATGTACTAGTGTGTATGTTTGCTGGTGCACGTGTGCGCGTGTCTATGTGGCCTCCCACGGAGGCTCCAGCCAACAGCATCCCACTCACACCACTTGCACTCATATAGACAAATCTCAGCTGGAGAAGAGCGAAAAACCCACATACAATCAATTCGAATGGAGAAACAACTGCTCGTGACATTTTTTTTTTATCCCAAGTATGAGCACAATGCTTTCTTCTAAAGTCAATATCCAATTTTCTTTAAAAAAAAAAATTTAATGTTTGATTTTTTAATTAATTTTGTCATCTTAATTAAGCTGAAAATTACCTTTTCATATTTGATTATTTTTTTTTTTTTTGCTTTTATCCATTAAGACGCATACTTCAAATCTTTGACTATTTAACGCAGGGGTGGCCAATCCATAGGATCTTGGGTATTATTTTGGAAATGTATCAAACCTTCGCGGGCCGCATATGAAATTACAAGTGGAAAAGCTTTTCCACTTGTCAGGGGTGTGCGCCATTTTACTCGAAATTCCCTTTACCAATTTCTTGCATATTTTAAATATTTACTATTTACGGCAGTTATTTCCAAAATTTATGTTACATCGGCTCCCTCTAAAAAAATTTAATTGAATGACGCCTGCTCCCCCCCCCCTCGATTTTATAAAATAATTAAAAAAAAATATATATATATATATATAAAAACAAAAATTTTTTATGGTAAAAAATAAAAATTTATACAAAAATATTTTTTTTTATATATTCTTATTTATTATTTTATTTATAAAACTAGCAATTATTTGGAAAATTGGTCTTGGTAGCTAATATTCGCGCCCCCACAGTTTGGAAAACACTGATTTACGGCATATGAAACAAATTACTCTAGGTGTCGTCTTTGAAAAATCTCGAGTACTAGTATTTTTCTGATGTATCAATACTTTTTTAGATTTTTCCAATTTTATCAAAAGAAAAACCACCGAGCTTCAGCTCGATCATCTCAGAACTGTATAATTAATATAGAGAGAAAGTATTGCAATCGTTTTATACAAATTGAATGTTGATGTGATGAGTCCCGCAAAATGTTCTGTCTGTGAGTGAACAAAATATCTCAAAAATGAAAAAATTAAGAATTTTCTCCAACCTGGAATACCACACGAAGATTTTAAATAAAATTGGCCCGAGAGTACTAGTACTTTACTGATGTATTTGTTTAGTTTATTTCGATTTTTTCAAAATCTGTTCTAATAAAGTTGATTAAAATTTATAAATCTGTTTTTTAAATCAATATTCTTATTTTCCCTTTTAAATTGTTTGAAGCACATTTTACTCTTGCATTTCAAAGGGAAGATGGTAATAATAAAAATATACCAGTAAATATTTTCCAATGATTCAATATAAATTTTATTTCTTGAATTCTTATAAACTAAATATATGTAGACATGAAAAATCTGGTGTGACAGCACAGCACTTTATTATTAATTGAAATATTATTGAAGAAAAGAAACTTGTGTGATTGTAGACACACCAGATTTGGGGAACCTTTAGCCAATTAGATTCAATCTCCATCTTTAAGAGTGCTTAAATAATTCAGACTAGGATGTGATTGGAGCTGAGTATTTTCAATTTATAAGCACAAAACGCTACTTTTATATTCCCTTTATTATAATTTTATATTAGCATCTGGGATCTCGAATTATTTTATAAAAAAAAATTATTTTCTCTGAGAAGACTTCTCCGAGGATTGCAGTGCTTGGTTCTTGCTTATTCTCAACGATCTCTCTTTTTCCTCTTCACATCGCATCGCAGGCGGATTATAAGTTAAAAGACTTGTCAATACTCCAGGGGGCAAACTTTATTTTAAATCTTTCAATTTAAAAATAAGAATATTTTTTTTTATATATACAGGAACTTAAATCAAAACAAACAAAGATTTGGCAAAAGGTTACTTTCGAAACGATCCTTAGAAATGTTCTAAAATAAAAAAATTTTATTTTTTATTTAACAAATATAAAAGTTTGGGGTCTCTGAACCTTTATCACAAATAAATTTTACAACTTTTTTTTTTTACTCATTGCATGATAAAGTTTAAAATAAACTTTATTATTATAAGTAAAATGCTATTTTCATTATCAGTTGAATTTTTTTTTTGTATAATCAGTGATAGTGAAATAGTATTTGAAATAATTTTATAAAATTTCTTAATAAACTAAATATAGTGAGTAGTCAAAAATTTTAGGTGATTTGAATCAAAGCTGCTCGCGGCTGTTATGGGACCTGATCTGACCGGCCCATCACATGTTAGAGATCTTTGACAACTCATGTATAAGACTTTTGACGATAATCGTTGTATTGAAAATATCTATTGCGAGTTCAGGCATTTCTATTTAAGCCATCTGGTATCCAAATGGCTTAAATAAAATCATCGGACTGCCTGGGGTTCGAACCCGCGACGGTTTGGTATAGGAGATAGGCACGCTACCTACTACACAACACCCGGGGGCAACTAAAATGATTAGAGACCGGACAAAAAAGCATAAAAAAATGGAAAAAAAGTGCTTAAAAAAGCATAAAAAACTTGAATAAAAAGTTGTTAAATAAGCATAAAAGTTGAAAAAGAGCATCTCATAAGCAATTTTTACTCTACCAATGGCGTATACAATTTTTTTTTTAAATAAACTAAATTTATTCCGCCCCGCCCTGCGAAAAATTTTGTTTTCGCGGAACCCAATTTTTTCACCCTGCGGAAAAAATTTTTTTACAATGCTATAATTTTTCGCACTGCGGGGCTTTTGAATTTTTTTTTTTTTTTTTTTTTTTTTTTTTTTGGGGGGGGCCCCTTTCCCCCCCCCCTTATACACGTCCTTGGTGTATGCGTGTGTGAAAGGGAAAAAAGTGTGTTTTTTAATAAAAAAAAAAAAAAATTATAAATATTCGTAAAATAAGTTCAAATAAGCACGAAAGGGAAAAAAAAGCATAAAAACTCAAAAAAAGCAAAAAAAAGCATAAAAAATGCAATCTCAATGCACTTAATTTTTCCTAATTCGTATAGAAATTAAATATCTAATGGTTGCTTATAAAATTGAGCAATAAGCATTTTGCTTAAAATCCGGTCTCTAAAAATGATAAATTATATTAAGGTTATGGAGAAAGATAAATTATAATATAATTACTTATAAAAAAAAAAGTTACCAAATGGAGATTTGAATATGTGAAGGGTGAGAACACAACCATTGAGTATTAATTTTTGACGAATACTTAAAGACCGAATTAATATTCCCTTGTTGTGTACCCATCCTTTAATTGATTCTATTGTAGACCTGATGTTTGTCAAATATTGACCGAAACTAGAAATTGTGGACAATAAGTCGTCTTATTTAATAAAATCCTGAAAATGAAGACTTTCGAAACAAGTTTTAAAATATTAGCAATATTTTTAGGATAGGTGTATGTTTGCTTCCTGACACTGAGAAAAATAACTTTAAAAGTTTTTTCTCCGAGTATTTCGAAGGTATTTAATAGCACTTCTTCATCAGCGGCTCACTCTAATGCCACAAACAAGTTATATTTCGGAGTTCTACAAGTTATATATTCGGAGCGAAACGTTAGATTGGCAGGTCTATGCATTACAACCAGCTGTCTCAAGCAATAAGGTGCATAGACCTGCCAATTTAACGTTTCGTTTATAACTTGTATGTGGCATTAGAGTAGTTCCTTTCTCGTAGTGGTAAAGAATAATATGACGAATATGAATATGATTTCGACACGATCCAATATAAACGGTGGCGGATATTTATGAATAAACCTAATATTATAACTATAAACAAGCATTTTGTCTGGTCCGGAGGATATATATACCGTAATTCATATTTATTTGATTACACGCCTATAATAAGATAATTTACTAATTGTAATTTAATTATAATATTATCTTGATCTTGATATTTAGAAGCAAAATAATATCCGTTTAGGTGTGTCTCTGTTTATAAATAAATGACTTCCTAATGTAAAAATAAGAAAATCCATTGGAAATAAATGACCCTCTCCCCTGTCAGCCATTGACTCGTAAAGCCTTGGACCCTTCTTTCGTATTTCTTGGCATCGAATTCATTCCGGAAATGATTTCTGCTGAACTTGAGTTTGTGAAAATGAGATTGTCAGCCAATATAACATTTTATTTTCTTAAAAAAGATGTTACCGTCATCATCTTCCCTTTAAAGGACTCGCTTGAATGCGTTCTTGACCTTTTAAGACATTCATATGTAAAACTAATAATTTACACTTTGATTTGTTTGTTGATAAATTGCAATTGCTTTTTATCTACTACTAGAGGCAATCAGTCGCTTAATGTTATCTTGATTGAAAGTTTCCTTTGGATTTTTTTTTTTTTCTAAATACGTAGATTCTAATCACACTGCATTTTCTCTTTTACATAGAAATACTTTTCAAACAATTGAGTATGAGAAATTTAAAAAAGAAATTATAAATAAAGATTTATCAGTATAAAAATTATTTATTTGCCTTTTTTTTCAAGATATGGGGGAGAAACGTCTACCTGTGGCACCGTCTGACCTTTGAAATGGGTGTGAGAAAGGCTGACAAGGGGTAGAAAAATAGTAATCTTTGTTCGGTTATCAGCCTACTATTAGACAGCTGACGTTTCGGTTTCGGGTTTGGACTATCTTCAGAGTTGTAATAAATACACAAATTTTCTTATTAATAAATCATTTTTCATATAAAAATAAAATTCAGAAATAAAAATTTTAGAAAATCACCATGGATGCGTTAAGGTGAGTGATTTGCACAATTAAAGCGATAATTTTTTATTCATTTATGAATTTTATTTTTATGTCAACAATGATTTATTAATATAAGAACTTGTGAATATATTTAGAGCTCCGAAGATGATTGAAACGTCAGCTGTGAATGAAAAAAAAAATATTTGCTCTCATTGGTCTCAAACTTTCATTGATTAAACAAAGGTCTGACAGACGGACGCTCCGATATAAATAGTTAAAAAAAATTAATATAAAATTGAAAAAAAAAAGGTGGATTTTAAATAATTTATATTACTAATAAAAGCTAAATAATAACACTTTTTTTTCATAAAATTTTCTTTCAAATAGGTACTCAAATTTGGCCAAAAGATATTTAATTTAATTAATTGTTTAATTTTTTACAGTTCGTATACTCGTAGATAAATTTTGTAATATTTTATTTAAATTTATATAAAATTTTATAAAAATCAGAGCCTTTGGGGGGGAGGCAAATGAATTTTGAGAAAATCGAAAAAAAACTGAAAAAGTACATCAGTAAAGTACTAGCACTATTTTGCCGATTTTGATCAAAAGCTTATTTTCTCGGTCCCCGGGCGGTATTTAACTTAAATATAAAATTTCAGCCTCATAGCTCAATTTCTTTATGCTTAAAATTGAACACACGCAGACAGACAAACCATGTCGCGAAAACCACTTTTTTTGGATTCAGGGGACCTCAAAACGTGAAGATCCATCAAAATCTCAACATCGAATTTTTGACATCAATCCAATACTTTCTCTCTATATATATATTGATATATTAACATATATATAGAGGTAAGAGAAAATAAAAATGTCAATCTCAGTCTCAACTCTATCATTATTATTATCAAAGAAATGGAGCTGACAAATTCAAGTGTCACGTGTTCTATTTTGTTTATTTATTTATTTTTCGAGATGATTGTGATAGGTTGGTTGTCAAAGGCTGCCGGTCGGCCTGTTCTTGTCGCGTGATATCCGGTAAAAGACAGTTTATTTCTCGAAAATAAAACTAACGGAGTTATTCCGGTTGTGATATTGGCACGCGAGCAACACAATCACACAAAACCCCACCCGCGTTTTAAAAGACGATAAACATTTCATATTAATTAACGGGAAGCAAATTTTTATCTGATCGAAATAGCTCACTCTTTCGTTTGCTTTATTAAACGAATTGAATTAATAAATAATTTAGTTACACGAGAAGTTATTTTATCTTTTTAAATTAACTACTTGAGAGATTTGATCGAAACTCAATTCACTTGTCCCTGAATTAATTAATTGATTAACTAACTAATTAATAGCCATATTAACATAAATAGATATTAAAACTTCCGCCTCCCTCTTTCTTATTTTTTACAATCAGAGTATCTCTTGTTTTAGAAAAAATTTTCTCTAAATCACTGGCAGTAATTTACATTTTTCTATATAATTGTTTTTAGCAGCTTTTAAATATCCATCTTCCCATTACGCAAACATAAATAAATTAATGAATGTTTAATTTAATCATTAATATATCAAATTTCCATATGGTCATTTTATATTTGTTTTGAGCCGATAATCGAAATAATCTTTCCAAGGGTTATTTGTACCGTATAAGATAACCCTTAAAATTAAAGGGTTCGCACCAGTGGTGTCATTTCAAATTTTTATTGGGGGGGGGGAACATTTCTTTTCTTAAAATTTTCTTACAAATCAAATTTGGCCAAAAGATAATTAATTTAATTAATTGTTTAATTTTGTACAGTTTATATACTTGTAGATATAGTTCATTTGATGTGACGCCTGTTAATATATTACTTCAAAGAACTACAGACAACTTGGAGATACATTTTGAAATATTTTATTTAAGAATATTATAAAATTTTATAAAAATCAACGCCCTTGGATAGGGGGACAAATGGGGGGAGGCAGGGGGGCCTCCCCCCAAATGACGCTACTGGCTCGCATCCTGTCTCATGAGATAAAAATTTATTTCAATTGGATTGCCTACCAATCAAATGGTCTTCGATGCCGAAAAAGACCTTAAATCAAATTTAAAAAAAAACCGTAAAAATTTTTAAAATTTATATAAGCCTATTTAATTATATTTAAAATATCTGACATAGCCTTACTCAATTAAACAGACTATCATTATTATATTGCTCTATGTGCAAAAAATAATTTGTTTTATGAGTCCGGTCCCCCGCTCTCTCTCCGAAAATATACGTCACTGACAAAATAACCCTTTATTCAAAATAATTTCTAATAGACCTCTCACTATAATTAAATCCAAAAACAAATCTCGTTAACCTTGACCTTGTTTGAAACTTAATCATGTAAAACTTAATTCACTATAAAAATCTGGTGTGACTGGCGCACAGCACACAACTTTCTCTTACCTTCGGTAATCGAAAGTTGTGTTCTGTGCTTGTCACACCAGATTTTTTGTGTCGACATATATTTAGTTCCCGACAGTACGGAACATATGAATTCAGATGTAAAATTTATAAGCATGGGAAAATATTTATATTTTGTTACCATGGCAACCATTTCTCCTATCTTCCCTATGAAATACAAGAGTAAAGTGGTCTTCAGAAGATTTCAATTGCAAAATGAGAATATACATTTTAAAGAGAATCTAAAAAATAATTGATTTTTGAATTTTAAAAAAAATCGTTGGAGCAAATTTTGAGAAAATCGAAAAAAACTGAAAAAGTACATCAGTAAAGTGCTAGTACTCTTTGGCCGATTTTGATTAAAAGCTTATTTTTCCGGTCCCGGGGGTGTTTAACTTAAATATAAAATTTCAACCTCGTAGCTCAATTCCTTCATGCTTAAAATTGAACACACACCCACCCACAAACCCACCCACAGACAGACCATGTCGCGAAAACCACTTTTTGGATTCAGGGGACCTCAAAACGTGAAGATCCATCAAAATCTCGACATCGAATTTTTGACATGAATCCAATACTTTCTCTCTATATATATATTACATATATACATAGGTAAGAGAAAGTAAAAAATCATATTATAAGGTATATCATTAAAAAGTATACGTTCTCTAGAGTTCACGGTCAGAATACTTAGAGTTTCTATTAAGCCATATACCAAAATTAAATATGGACGATGTTATGCATGAAGGAACCAAGCGCTTTAACCTAATTCTGAGATAAAGGGCATTTCATATGCTCAATTGTAAACAAAACCAATGACAATGACTTTTTATCTTGTTTCATACAAAAAAAAAGTACACAGAGTAATATTGTTGTGATTTAAATATAGAGGTAGATCTTCTTTCACCTACAAGATGGCGGTCTTATTACATTTTTGATCACAATGGAGCTTGGTTCCTTTATGCATAACATCGTCCATATAATGTTAATTTATTGATTTAATTAATATTAATATTTTTGAAAATATAAACGTAGAACCGAACATTTATTAATTCGGCGTTTGTCTCGCAAACTGAAATCAGCGATCTATCCAATACAATATCTAGGAAGGATTGCAAAAGCAGAGACTGGATGTCAAATTTTTTCTTTAAATGTTTTATTTATTGAGCCGACGATTCGATCTCGATAGAGGCCATCTTGAGGGCCCATTAAGGGTCAAGAAAGTGTATATATTTTGCATTAGGCAGCTACGCCCGAGTAAAAATGATTAAAAATGATCGAGGGATACACACGCCCGCAGCAGGTCTGCATAGTGAACCTTGAGGGATTCACACGCCTGCACCAGGGACACACACAGTAGATCGAAAGTGACCAGAAGAAAAATGTGTGTCCCTGGTGCGGGCGTGTGTATCCCTGTGTCCCTCAAGGTTCACTATGCAGACCTGCTGCGGGCGTGTGTATCCCTCGATCATTTTTAATCATTTTTTAATGATGCATATCAGGTAAGAGATCTTGCAATGTTATGGCAATTTGGCTGCCTTTTGCAACACTTTCTTGATATAACCACAATTACAATATTAAATACAAATAGGCGACTGCGTTACTGCGCCTTAGAGTGAACTTCTAGACCCTATACTTACTTATTAAAAGATAATGATATTAGGTCTAGAAATTTCCATTCTAAAACTTAGAAGAACAAAAGGTATCTCTTCCTTATTCTCTCCAAAAAAAATTTTCTCTTTTCCATGTGCGACGCTTAGAATTAGAAAGACTGTCTAAATTTTTTCTTATTTTAAGGCAACTCCTTTCGTTAATTTACGAATACGGATTCTTCCCCCTTTGGATGAGTAAATAAAGTAAGTGAATAGGTTTTTTTTTTTTTTTTTTTAATCAATTTTACCCCTTGTTCTAATCTATTAATGAAAGGAATTATCTTGCAGCTGGTCCTGAGACCAGGTGGCTGACACCCCCACCGGAAACACTAATTAAACACGAATATTAAGTACATTATATGTATGGTCTATACTTGGGACTGAATGAATAATAAAAAAAAAACTTGCGTACTTGTTTGTTTTTTTTTTTTTTTGGAAGCAATCTGATATCTGGTCAGAAGCCTTCTGCTGCTCTCAGCACAAATGCCAAGTAATTATAGTGTTGAATTTGTTTTATATCTTCTCCGAGTATTCAGTATTCATATATTTTTACTTTCTCTTACCTATGTAATATATAGAGAGAAAATTTTGCGATCATGTCAAAAAATTTCAAGCGATTAAATAGAAAAGTCGCATTCAAAATTCATCCTCGCTTTCAATTTCTCAATATATACGTTTTGAGGTCCCCTGAATCCAGAAAAGTGGTTTTCGTGACATGATCTGTCCGTCTGTGTGTATTTCTGTCTATATTTTATGCATGAAGGAATTGAGCTATGAGACTGAAATTTTATATTTAAGTAAGACACCTGCGTGTGTGTGTGTGTGTGTGTCTGTATGTGTGGACAGATTTTTAGCATGAAGGAATTGAGCTACCGGAATGAAATTTTATATTTAACTTAGGTACCTTCCCACACGCTCAAAATAAGTTTTTAAACAAAATCGGCCAAAAAGTACTAGTACTTTACTTATGTATTTTTTCACTTTTTTTCTATTTTCCCAAAATTCGCTCTAACGAATTTGATTAAAATTCAAAAATCAATTATTTTTTAAATTCTCTTTCAAACGTATATTCTCATTTTGCTCTCAAAATTGTTTGAAGACCACTTTACTCTTCTACTTTATAGGAAAGATAGGAAAAATGGTATATAATAAAATAAATTGTATATCTTTTTTTTTTTAACACTCACACTTTTTTCTCATTCTCACACACATACACACAGTCTTTTTGGCAACTTGGGCCATTTAAGACTTTTACGATATCCGTTATAGAGGATTAATATACATATTAGGGGTCCAGGCATTCTTATTTAAGCCATTTGGTATCCAAATGGCTTAAATAAAATCATTGAACTGCCTGGGGTCAGAACCCGCGACTTTTGGTATACGAGATTAGCACGCTAACATCTACACCAAACCCCGAGGGCAAATTGTATATCATGAATTCTAATATATCGGCGGAATGTCAATACAAAAAATCTGGTGTGATAAGCACAGTAGAAAACTTTCTCTTACCAAAGGTCGCATAGGCCATACCAGATTTTAGTTAGAGAACTCTTGGTTACCTTCTACAAGGCACTCACAATAAATAAATTCGTCCTTTCAAAAACAATGATGAATCTATTTGATTATATCCAAATGACCTCGTTTGTTTAAGCACCAGATAATATCACTTTTCAATATAAACAATGAGAAAATTCCTTTCCTTTTGCTAGGATCCCATGAGATTAATTAATAAAACTTACTAATAACACTTAGGCAAATTCAATATTTATCAATTGATGATTCATTCCCTTATTAAGATCCCTTTCATTCTTTTCATTTACGTTACTTAATACGTTTAATAGATTTTTTTTTTAATTATTTTGCTTTATTGTGTAGACATCCTGCATTTTAAACTCTTAATTTTAACTCTTAATCCTTTCTAAATTCACAAAAAATATGGTGTGACTGGTCGCACAGCAAGCAACTTTCTCTTACACCATATTTAAATTGAATTTTTGACATGAATCCAACAAATTCTCTCTCTACATATTAACATATATACATATAGTTAGTCATTTATTCATTGTTGAAATATTGAAAATTTTATTTAAAAAAAAAAATTCTAACTATTTGAAAGAAAAGAAAATATAAAATCGATTTATTTATTTATCGACGAGAAAATTTCCGAATTGCCAATTTTTTTTCCCCAAGTCTAAAAAAGACCTTGAATCTTCTGGCTCCAGCCCAGCTGGCTTGAAAAGAACACGAATTTGTGCATAATTTTAAGAACATTTGTTTTAATCCTTATTTATATTCAGCCTATTTGTTTTTGTTGGTATTTACACGATGATGATGATAAATAAATTATTGTTTAAGTATTGTATAAAGAACTTTTTAATCTCATACCCATTCTTTTTAAAGACAAACTGCCTACGCTTGGCACCCCATTCAAAAACAAGTTTAACAACGAGTTATCGTCTCAATATATATTTATTCTCTCGTTGCATCGAAACAAAAATAATGCAATTATTTATAGTCTAATATAAGTGTGAATCAATTCAGGAACAACGGAAATGCAAATTTTACTTATTCCTTCTGCACCTCACAGGTTAAATTAATTAAAGACAAAAATTAAAATTGTAAATTGATATGAAAAGGAAATGCAAATGAGAATATTATCACTTTTTTTTATCTTTTTAATTGCCTGGCAAAGTTGAATCTCCATGGAGGTCGATATCCATATACGGGCGTATAATTCGCTTCGGGTATCAAAATATAGCAGGTGAAGGGCTCAGGGTTGAAGTTGAATTCATAGTCGTCCCTTCTGTGCTTAGTAGCAGGAAAACCTTTCTTTTCTTTCTTCATGGACTCGTTGATAGTGAAAGTCCAAAAGCCCAATGCCATTAACAACCAGAAATGTGCTCTATGATATTTTCAATAAACAATGGACATTGTAGGTCATAAGTCATGTCAGCATCTGTTTATTCTGACTTTAATCATTAATTAATAATTCTTTTATTACACTAGTCAATAGCTATTTTGCATCTCGCCTGTGATATATTCTTTAAGACGTATTCGCTAGTATAAATGATTTTAAAAAATCTGGTGTGACTGACACAACTTTCTCTTACCTTCGGTAATTGAAATTTATGTTCAATGATTGTCACAACAAATTTTTTGTCTCAATTTACATGTATTATTATTTTTAGTTTTCGTCATTAGATTGAATTTAAGATGTAAAATTTATAAAAATAGAAAATTATATTTTTTTACCATGTAACCATTTCTTCTGTCTATCCTATGAAGTACAAAAGTAAAGTGTGCTTCAAACAATTTTGAGAGCAAAAAGAGAAAGAGGATCTAAAAATAATTGATTTATGAATTTTAAACAAAATCGTTCGAGCAAATCTTTAGAAAATAAACAAAAAAAAAACTGAAAAAATATATCAGTAAAGTACTAGTAGTTTTTGGCCGATTTGTTCAAAAACTCCATATTACGTCCCATGGGGAGGGGAGGGGCTTAACTTAAATATAAAATTTCAACCTCCTAGCTCTTTTCGTTCTTGAGATATTTTGTTGACAGAAACACACACACACACACACATACAGAAACAAACCATTTTGCCGGACTCACTTTTTTGAACTCAGGGGATCTCAAAACATATATTTCCATCAAAATCTCGACTTCGAATTCTAGACAAGATTTACAATACTTTCTCTCTTTGTAATTTATATAATCTGTATATCCAAGAGAAAAATATTTATAATATACCCAAAATAATTTTTATTACATTTTTTTTAATATGAGATGTGTCCAATCGAAAAAATATACGTTATAAAAATAAATTAAAATGTAATTCACTATTAAATACAAGAATTAATCTTTTGCTCTTTCTGCAACCACCTATGCCATAACAATAAACTCATCCTTATTCGAACCATGAATTTTATAGCCCCGGTAAATAGGCAACCCACTTCTCAGAACGATATCTTTGGTTGCTTGCGATCAATTGAGGGGCGGGGCTTATTTGAGCGAGAAATATCACAAGACATCAAAAATAATGCAATTTATTATGTATCTAAGAGAAATTTCTAGAATTTCGCGATTTTATCTCCTCAAAACTTATGTTAAAATGGCCAAATACACATTAAGATAAAATTTTATCTAATTTTTGATGATAATTATTATCCATTCAAATATACAATTTTACAGTAGTTCAATGCTTTTTTAATGCTGATCATCTTTGGAGCATTATTTATTGTTATATATTTATTGAAATTTTTATAGAACTTATATTTCTTGCTTTTAACATTGTCAAAAATGAAAATAGTTATATTTAGGTACTCAGATAAGCATTTTAATTTTCCGCCTAGAACTCCTGTTAAGTTAGCTCAGATTCAATCAAAATTAAGATAGCTACAATAGCTAAAATGTCATTCTTGATCTCATTAAAGTAATTATTAATTGAAATATACATTATGATTAATATTAAATTTTGTTTAACTCTTAATTGAAAAAAATTCCTCATTTTGGATATCATAAGGTAAACCTAATTCATTCATTTTTTGCCAGGATAATAAATATCTGTCAAACAAAATTGAATCATTTGGAAAATGCCTCGCATATATACGGCCAATAAAATAATGGCCAAGATAAAGTAACTTTTTCATTTTACTAAAAATGATATTGAGAATTTGACAAAAAACACTCTAATTAAATAATCATTGTGTAATTTTGAAATATTAGGAATTGCTGTGTCATTGCTTTCAAATCTCATCACGCTTTTATTTGGAAAGAAAAATTGAGAAAAGACTTTTTTTACACTAAAATATCCTTTTGACAATTTATAAATTTAACAAAAAACCTATATTTAGAAAAGGAAAACTCATTCTAAACCTATCTTCTTATACAAAAGAAACAGAAATTAATGAAAAATAAGCTATATTAGATTATGATTCATCAATCTTTTGATAATTAGCCATTGAAAAGTTATATAGGCAATTATAAAAATGAGACAAGTAAGATTTAACCAAAGAAATTTTACTTTTATCAGTTTGAAAATAAATCAAAGGTGTTTGTCATTTCTTTTATTAGGTTCAAATTATATTTACTTCTTCATGTCATTCAATTTTCACACATTCCTTCTCACCCTTCCCTTTTTTCTTCATATTCTTAACTCTTGGTTTCTAATTCGTCTTCTTCTTCTTTTGTTACAGACATGAAGCGGGCCAGTGCGAGTCGATGCTCCACCAGAGCGAGATCGGCAGCGGTGGAGCGCCGGGTGTTGCCGTCGCTGCCGCCGCTGCTTCTTCATTATCTCTCTGTGAGACGTCTTCGGGGAGCGGTTCAGGCAGCGGAGGCGGCGGCGGCGGTGGAGGAAATTCTAGTGGAAATGCCAGTCCAGCACGTGGGGGCGATAAAGCTACCCTCAAAGTGCATCTACCAAATGGCGGATTCAATTTGGTCAAATTTGGGGACGCCATCGACGTTAAGGTATATGAACCAAATATCATAGAAATATTAAGAAATAATATTTAACATTAATATCTCATAGATCCTCTTCATTAATTTTAATTTTCTTTTTGAACTGTCATGAAATTTCTAATTCTAGATAGCCGATACTAATATTCTTCTAGTTTTTAAGCTCGTTGGTCCCACAAATGGATGTCATTAGAATCTTCTTCTTCTTTCTTTGGCTTATTATTCCCGCAGTGCGGGGTCGGCGAATCTCACTCCTCCTCTCCACCCCTCATCATTAGAACAATTATCATTAGAATAATTAGCTATTTTTGTACATTCATGAATAAAGTAAATATTATTATGACTTATAAAATTAAATTCTTATTAATCGTATATAATGTAATTATTCTTTTTTTTTTTTTTTTTTTTTCGTTTTGCAAAACTATAATTTATTTTTGATGTTTTTAGGGGATCATCACATTAATTACTTCCCGCCTAGCAGCAGGAACCCGTGCCTACCAAAGCGTTTATGCAATGCGACTGCATCACACACCAAGTGGAGAGGTTTATTGGCTTCATCAAGACACTACAATGTTCCAAGTAATATCTGTTTTTTATTCATTAAAAGAATATAATTACTTGGGGTATTTATATATATACACTCTACGACAGGGACCTTTTTGAGACTTGGGTCAAATTATGTTCATTTTTTTTTATTACTAGCTCGTGGGTCACTAATGCCCAATTGCCCCAGAGTTAATTTTAAATATTTTTGACTGAGTATTTTTAAAATTAAACATCTTTAAAATTCAATTGGTTTAACGGGTAAAAATAGGCGAGGTTTGACGATTAAAAAATTTTTAGTGCGCCTCTTTCCTTCTTCGTCCTCCTAAAAAAAAAAAGGTAAAATGATTTAAACGGCATCGCGGAAAAATTTCCTGTAGGATGAAAAAATTTAGTTGCTTATAAAAAATTTTTTTTTCGCAGGGCGCAAAAACAAAAAAATTATTTTCAGGGAAGGGAAAAAAATTTTTCCCCAGGGCCGAAAAAATTTCATCTTCCCTAAAAAAAAAAAAAAAGATAAACGGCAGGGGAAAAAAATTTGTATCGGGTTAAAAAGTATCAGGCATAAGTATCGGGAACGAACGAGTACCCGAGTACCTGTAACAACTAGTACCTGATAAAGCAAAATCGAGTACCGACCCACCCCTAGTGATAATGTATAATTAGGACTATTCGATTACTTTCGATTAATCGATTATTTTTTTCATAATCGATTATTTTCCCATTATCGATAAAATGTTTAAATCCTTTTGATCTTTTATGGGAAATAATCGATTAATCGACTATATATATTTTTAATAATCGATTATTTTTTAAGAAGATAATCGATAAAAAATCGATTAATTGCTTATTTTGCACACCCCTAGTTATAATAATGTGTTCTCTAAACTCAAAACGTTTTCTAATTTGGAAGGAATTCGATTGTTTGAGAGGAAGCAATACAATATTTTAAGAATTTTCTGCTTTTAAATATTTGAAATTGAAAATTTGTCAAAAAG
>JAKCPI010006602.1:0-10350 GCA_023213315.1 Euborellia annulipes | reverse complement strand
CTCCCTCAGCACCGACTCCTTTCGAAAAATGCATCACTGAGAGGGAACCTTCCACAGGACGGGATGTCACAGCAACTCCCTCTCCTCATAGAGTTGCCTAGATGGCGTTATGTGTCACAAAAAGTATGCCCAAATATCAAGTAATTCAAAAAATTGCCAAGAGATGTCAGAATGGTAGCTAATAATATTTAATGCATTTGGTTGATTTTCATTCATCTTTTAACAATAAATACTTTTTTTTTTTTTTTTTTAAACATTCACACTTTTTTTTCTCCATTCACACTCACACTTTCTTTTCGGCAACTCAGGCCATTTAAGACTTTAGACGATAACTGTCGTATTGAAAATATCTATTGTAGTTCCACAATAAATACTTTATAAATGTTATTATATATTATGTATCTTTTATAAAAGCATAAAAATATATAAATATAGGCCAGATAAAGGCTATGAGGGGATCAGCTGTTAGACTAGCCTGCTATCTATTGCAAGAATGCAGAACTAATTTGACAGTTGATTTTTAAATAAATCATCTAAGCTTATTTTAAAAATTTCTTAATTAATATGTGATTAATAATAACAATAAATTCATTTTTAAATTTAAAAAAAATTAAAGATTATTGGGACAGATTGTTTTTTTGTATTTGCTTGATAACAAAAAAATTAGTTTTCTTAATTTTTTAATAAGTCATTAAAACAATTATAGCTCGATGCCCCAATAATCTCTTATGAATTTAATTCATTTGAAAAAAAAACCGCATTAAAAAATTCCTTATAATAGTCTAGTTTTTTTTTAAAGTACGTTTAGACAATATTTTTATTTAATGAAAAAATCCTGCACGCCCGGGATTTGAACAGGGATCTTCTTTGCCTTTTTTTTATTTATTTATTTTGAGATTTTATTGGCATACTTTTTATTATTAAAAAAATACTCCCACCGAAAATGAGCGTAAAATTATAAAATTCCAGTCAACTGGTCTTTTCTTTATCAATTCACTTTCTGTTTCCCTTAATAGCTGTTGTTTATTGCCTGTAATCAAGCGTAAACACAAAAACACCTTTTTTTACGAATATATTTCATCAATCAACGTTCACTTCCGTTTCAACAAGGCGTGGTGCCCGGAGCTTTGTGTGAATTATTTCAACTATTAGGTAGGGCTGGACGGTAATGGATTTTCATTACCGACCTCGATAATGAAAAAAACCGGTTTTTCTCGAAAGTCGGTAAAAATTTTTTACCGCCCGCGGAACCAAAGTTTGCCGCCGCGGAACATTTTTTTTTTTCGCGGAACCAAAATTTTTCCCCGGCCGAAAAAATATTTTACCTTTTTTTTAGAGACGCCTTTTTTGCCGAAACATTTTTTTCCCCCGCGGGGCCAAAATTTTTCTTACATTCTTTTTAGAGGCGCCAATTTTTTGCCGAAACTTTTTTTTCCTCCGCGGGACCAAAATTTTTTCCCGCCCGGAAAAATATTTTACCTTTTTTTAGAGACGCCTTTTTTGCCGAAACATTGGTAAACCGGTTTACCGTCCAGCCCTACTATTAGGCCCCTCTTCTTTGAAAGTGCATCTCTACCAGGCCTACAAGGCCTTTGTAATGCCATCCTTGAACTTAATTTTTCTTTAATCTTAGTGAGAAATAAACACAAGTCATTCAATTCAAATGATTTTTTTTATATAATGCAAGTTGAAAGGTGTGTCTGTCTGTCTATCGTAAAATTTTCTTTTATATCACTCATTTGATTTTTACTAATTTGAGTATACACTGAATTTATATAATCAGAATTATTTAATCTTAAAAAAAAAGACTAGCTGAGCAGTCCACCTTGGGCAAAAGGAATAATTTGAATTGTTAGTGCTATTGTAGATTTACTTATTTAATGAGTTTTTTTTACTTTCTCTTACCTATGTATATATGTAATATATATATAGGGAGAAAGTATTGGTTTCATGTCAAAAATTCGATGTCGAGATTTTGATGGATCTTTACGTTTTGAGGTCCCCTGAATCCAAAAAAGTGATTTTCGCGACATGGTCTGTCTGTCTGTGTGTCTGTGTGTCCGTGTGTCTGTGTGTCTGTGTGTGTTCAATTTTAAGCATGAAGGAATTGAGCTAGGAAGTTGAAATTTTATATTTAAGTTAGGCAGCCCCCGGGACCGGAAAAATAAGCTTTTAATCAAAATCGGCCAAAGAGTACTAGTACTTTACTGATGTACTTTTTCAGTTTTTTTCAATTTTCTCAAAATTCGCTCTAACGATTTTGATTAAAATTCAAAAATCAATTATTTTTTAGATGCTCTTTCAAATGTATATTCTCGTTTTGCCCTCAAAATTGTTTGAAGCACACTTTACTCTTGTGCTTCATAGGAAAGATAGGAGAAATGGTTGCCATGGTAACAAAATATAAATATTTTTCCATACTTATAAATTTTACATCTTGAATTTTAATATATCGGCGGAAACTAAATATATGTCGACACGAAAAATCTGGTGTGACAAGCACAGAACACAACTTTCGATTACCGAAGGCAAGAGAAAGTTGTGTGCTGTGCGACAGTCACACCAGATTTTTTTTTCAAAAATATATATTTTTTTTTTCCAAATACTTTTTTTTAACTCAAAATACCATACCTTGCCCTTAGCTAGTTTTGTTAGCTAATTTTAAGCTAATTCGGTAAGCTTGCTGCTAGCTATGCAAAGCGTTACAAAACAACCTGTTCGCGCCAGAATCTATCAGGTCGCGAACTCACCGTCAGAGCGCTCCACACACACTAGGAGAGTTGACCGGAAACGCCTTGATGGCGTACCCGCATCTATGAGGGAAGCCTCCGCACGCTCCCCACTGTGCATTCTGCTTCCGGACACGCGCGTGGCTCTCCGGACAAAATCGCTCGCAGCAGTCGGCCGACACCCCCTTTTTTTTGGTTTCAAGCATCCCATTGCAAAACCTACCACTCTTTGGTTTCCAGCCCTTTCGTGCTAACCAACCCCTGGTTGATGCCTTTGTGCTAGACCACTCCATCTGAGCCCTGGCGGACTCACATTCATTAGATACTCATCTTTCCCATTCTCATATTGCTTCCACATCCACATTTTATTCATCCTTTATTTATCCACCCAAAACCGGCGTGGCCATTATTTATTATATACATCAAGAAGTGTATTTTTATTTGTGTGATTAAAGTTTTTGTTATTATTTTTGTTAAAATACGGTGTACTTCTTTTCCCCGTTTTCCTAGGAATCCACATTTGTTTGAAGGAGCGTTTCCATATACAGTCCGCTACTTATATCTCTAATACCATCTTTCTAATATCTCCTTCAGGCACTAACACTATTTTTTGATCCTGTTCGAGCCCGATACTTTTTTTTCCCGTCGATTTCCGACCAATTTTGAGCCATTTCCTCGAAAACGGAAAAAAGTACATCGTCAACGCGGTCGTCGTGACCACTGTGGAAGCAATCATAACGGGACTTCTTATCAACCGCCATTTTTGTTGTTTTCGTAAGCTGAGTTGCGTTTCTCTCAGTGTTACCAACGCAAAAACATAGTGTCGTTTAGTGACTTTTAGTGACTTTCAATTTTAACAGTTGGCTAACATGGCTGTCACCAATTTGACTGATGTCGCTCGCGCTTTACGAGCTGTCAGCCTCGAAATAACTCGATTAGAGAAGTATGAACTTAAAGAACATTGTGAATGCGAATTAGTAAACCAATTATCAGCTAAACAAAGGGAAATATTATATTCTCTTTCCCTAGCTATAGTTGAAATCACTGAGCCCTTAGAACTGGATGACGAACCGCAGGAGAGTGCACAAACATCGGCCCTTCTTAATCGCCTAGATAAGTTATCTATTAAACTTATGCAATCAAAATCTCCTACCGATCCTGTCAGTCCAACTTCTTGTCATCATGTTTCTCAAAATACTATTCGCCTGCCCAAATTGGATCTTCCTTCGTTCAACGGCGACGTAACGAAATGGGGTGAGTTCTCAGACTTATTCCGCTCCGCCGTCCATGGAGCCCAAATCTCTCCCTCTCAAAAGCTAGCCTATCTCAAATCGTGTTTGAAAGGTGAGGCTCATGTCAACAGCATAATCGCCAATCTTCCTTTGGAAGATGAAAATTATGAAATCGCGCTAGATCTACTACGAGCTCGATATGAGCGCCCACGAGACATTCTCTATCAGATTGTGGATAGTCTATTAGAATACCCAGCCATGACATCGCCTTCCCCTTCTTCGCTCCGTCAGCTATTAAATGTCTTTGATCAAGCCATAGCACAGTTAAAAGTGATGGAACATTTTTACTCGGAAGATAATATTTTTATAACCAGGCTTATTTTACTCAAAGTTGACAAGACCATAGCTCAGCAATGGCTGCTGTCTCTTGAGGACGGCGATTGTTCCGCTCCAAGGGTGGAAATGCTACTAAGTTTCCTCGAGAAAGCTGCAAGTTCACTGACTGATACAACACAAGCATCAGGCAGTAAACAAACATCGACTGCAGCGGCCGCAGGAGACGAAGCCTCGGCAACCAGCCCACCAGTCAAGGGAGTAAAATATAAATGTCTCTTTTGTAATGGACCTCATCTCCTGTCCAGATGTTTTAAATATCAAAATCTTTCCATCGAAGAAAGAGTAAAATTAATTTCCAAACACAACCTGTGTTCCAACTGTCTTTCTCCAAGACACGTCCTTAAAGACTGTCCTACAAAAAATTGCCCATTATGTTCTTTAAAGCACCACCGGTCCTTATGTAGCCCAACGGCTCCTTCTACATCCAGTTTTATCTAATTTGATGTCCTAAATAAAACACCTCAAAATTTTAATAATTTTAAATTCAATCACTCTTGCCTATAGTTAGAGTAAGAGTCGTCCTCCATTGGACACCGCCACATCGTCTAGGCCATTCCTGACACTGGCTACTAAACATCTATCGTGTCAACGACGTTAGCAAGTAAATAGATCTTTACATCAGCCCAAATGTCATCTCTACCTAGTCATCTGTTTGCTGAAGGAAATTAAAAAAAAAAATAAGGTTCACCTCTCATCTTAACTCTGAGAGAGTTTGAGGTAAGCCCCTGCAATTCAACTACTATGAAAAATTCCCTTCAACAATTGTCCCTGGCTCTGTCAAAGATAAATCTAACCCTTTAGTCTTGGCAGATCCTTTTATTTCTCTCTCTAGAAAAAAATATATTCTTTATTGGGAATGAATTTATTTGCTAATATTGTACAAAATATGTCAATGGAGGAAAAATAGGTTTTTAAATGTATGGACATCAATAGAATGAAATTTATTTAGAAATCAGTTAGGCGCACGCGCAGTGAGACTCGTCTGCACAGGCCTCAGTCGGCCAACTGATGAGCGCAGCCACTGGAGCAAATCTTTTCCCTTTGTCTCCCCCCACTCTTCAGGTTGGCCGATCCGGCGCCTTGCTCGTGCGAGCACTCCGCCTACTCAAGGACAAACAGCTACTGCTAGCTTCGGTTTCATTTCTCTTCTCGACAAACCCCACTCCAGCTAGACAACAGAACGGTAACACATCTGCCCTACAGATAAATCGTTAAGGGGATAATCTCGATCAAGATTTGAAAGAAAATAATTTAATTAAATCTAAGGGCTGTTCAGCATTTTTTTTAAAAAACATACAGTCGAAAGTCATCAGAACGTTTTGGTTTTATTTTATTTACAACTTTTATAAAAGTGCCCAAAACTTTGATCTACTCAGGACATATTTGTCAAATTTAAATTTCTATTTCATGAGCGAAGAAAAGCCCATATCTAAAACGGCCTATGCAAAACAAACCCAATATTTTGTTCAGATCAAACATATGATCCGAATAAAATATCATTTAACGTTTCTATCTCTTTTTAGAACAAAAATCATGTTTTCTCACACTCACCACGGGATGTACAAATAATATGATAAAAGAAAAAATAAGTAACGCGTTCGTCTATCTTAATTCATTTTATATCCCGTTGGTCTCTCATCTGATACAATAAATTTAACGGATCTCATCTGCCAATCACATCCTCATTACTCCATCGATCAAATAAATCTGAATTGTTTAAAAAAAATATTTGGCAATAGCAAGGGAAATTACCTTTCAATATACACTTGAAATTTAAACTGTGTGGCATCTCTTACAAGCCTCTGATATAATTTATTAAATAAAAATCAATCCCAGCAAATGGAAGAAAATTCCAGTAAGACCCAAAAATATTGGATGTCTTTTTATTTGAAGGATGTTTTTACACACATTCCCGTTGTGAATGACGTCATAAATATTACCACTGAATTAATGTCATTGTTTGAGAGGAAGATTTTTTTTTTGTTACAACATTCATTTGGAATTTTTTCTACTATCTAAATTAAAAAAAAAAAAAAAAAAAAAGTCTCATCGACTTAAAAAATTATTTCTGAATCGGATTCCATAAACGGCATGCCTTCTCCAACACTTAAAAAAAAATGTTTGCAATCCGCCTAAAGATAATTCAGAAATTTAATTTTTTATAAGTCTCCTCTTAATATTTCCACCAGAAAGAAGCTCTTGACAACATCTCAAAATTTTATGACCTCTTTGGAATACATTTTGCTCATCATCAAATTAAAAGTTGGATTTCAATATTTTAAAAGCTCAACTTCATGGGATGACTCGCCTCCATCAGACATTCCGAATAAGTGGAGAAATCTTAAATCAACTTATCAAATCAAATTAAATAACTTTAATTATTTTGAGATTTTCCTCTTATTCAAATGCCATTTGCTGTGTATTTTTTATGATTAGAGCGATGCCTCCATCAAAGCCCATTGCGCTAGGTGTATTTATTCTTTCACAAGTCTAATAGGGAGATAATTTCTATTGTTTATTAGCTACAATGAATTCTTTGCATCCGAAAAACAATTTCATTTCCGAAATTAACAACGGTTCAACCTAATTCATCCAACCCCGCTGAGCAGGCCACTCGCGGAGGGGATGATTAAGAATTTTCAAAAAAAAAAAAAAAAATCGACATTGGAATGAGTGATAAAATCGTTCAAGTTCTGTTCTAAAACAAGTCGCAGGAAAAACATTTCTCTTTTTGAATAGTTTAGACTTCGTAGTCAAATGTGCGTTCTCGTTCTCTCGTTCGCATGTCGGACGGCACCAACTTCTCATTCAATAAGTGTTTTTTTCCTCGACATCGATTTTACTCAAAAAACTTATCAGATATTTCCTTAAATTAAAAATCAATCAAAACAAGAGTAAACCTGAAAATAACAGATATTTGATACCTCAATATCTTTATTCGTTTTTGATATTTTCCATCATTCCCGGATTTTTCCTATTCCATATCCCATGGAACCTAATCCGGAGAGGAGGTCTATTTGACTCCTTCCTCCATCTGGGGAGTGACTTCCGTCGCTCTCTCAACGTCTTCACTGAGGACCTCATGTCCTCCCTTCCACTTTCGGTGAATTTTAATATTCACCAACGAGACCGGTCAACTCCTATCCTTCTGTTTCTCACTTTTTAGGCCCGGAGTGTGTTCGCGCCAGAATCTATCAGGTCGCGAACTCACCGTCAGAGCGCTCCACACACACTAGGAGAGTTGACCGGAAACGCCTTGATGGCGTACCCGCATCTATGAGGGAAGCCTCCGCACGCTCCCCACTGTGCATTCTGCTTCCGGACACGCGCGTGGCTCTCCGGACAAAATCGCTCGCAGCAGTCGGCCGACACCCCCTTTTTTTTGGTTTCAAGCATCCCATTGCAAAACCTACCACTCTTTGGTTTCCAGCCCTTTCGTGCTAACCAACCCCTGGTTGATGCCTTTGTGCTAGACCACTCCATCTGAGCCCTGGCGGACTCACATTCATTAGATACTCATCTTTCCCATTCTCATATTGCTTCCACATCCCATTTTATTCATCCTTTATTTATCCACCCAAAACCGGCGTGGCCATTATTTATTATATACATCAAGAAGTGTATTTTTATTTGTGTGATTAAAGTTTTTGTTATTATTTTTGTTAAAATACGGTGTACTTCTTTTCCCCGTTTTCCTAGGAATCCACATTTGTTTGAAGGAGCGTTTCCATATACAGTCCGCTACTTATATCTCTAATACCATCTTTCTAATATCTCCTTCAGGCACTAACACAACCTTAAACTAAGCTAATTTAGTTAGCTAATTTTAAGCTTAAACTTAGAAAATTAGCTTAATATTAGCTAGTTTTAAGGTTGAATTTCTACCTGGGTAAAGCCTCGCTTACGACCATTCTCATTAAATTCTTTATACAATAAAAAAATAGCCCATAAAAATTCGTTAAGTAGTTTCAGATTAAATGAACTATAAAGGAAAAATTGGAATTAAATCTCACAATTAATTTGCTGTAATTAAAGATATTTATTTTACATTTTTAATAATTTTTGTCATATAAATGAATTGAGAAATTTTTTTATAATGTTTATTTATCCGATAACTTGGAGATCATGGGTTCGATTCTCATCTGAACCAAATTTTATTTTGTAACACGCAAATGTATAGCCGTGATGTAATATTATTAGAGAGTAGCATCAAATGAAAAATTGCAGCTATATTTATTTATTTTATTTGCACAACTGACGTTTCGGTTCCATGTTGGAACCATCCTTAGAGCTGGTGAAAAGTTTGAGTTTCTGAGGCTGGTTCTAACATTGAACCGAAACGTCAGTCAGAATCTCTAGTCTATGATAATAATAATATATGATAAAGTTACAAATTATTCGACACATATCGGAAAATTAATAGTCACTTTTAAATACTCTATTTTTTTTTTTTTTTGTTTTTAGACCTGAGTCATTGAATTTATGACATAATAAGAGATTTCCCAGCAAAGGTCATCCATCTATCCTATCCTCCTATGGATAGGTCATTCGGGATTTGAGCACGTTTCCTCGCTTGAATTTTTAATGTGTTATTTTTTTATTCAAAATAAAACCACCCAAGCGACGACGACGACACTCCCTAAGAGATTTCGCAATCCAGGGCGAAACCGAAATTGTTTCTCTTCTTCTTCTTCGTAGAATATTTTATCTAACACCCACAGTTAAAGAGAGGATACAGGAAGAATTCTTTGTTTTAAGAAAAATCTGCTGTGACTTAACGCACACCAGATTGTTTTGTGTCGACATATATTTAGTTTCCGCCGATATATTAGAATTCAAGATGTAAAATTTATTAGTATGGGAAAATATATTTTGTTACCATGGCAACCATTTCTCCTATCTTTTCTATGAAATACAAGAGTAGAGTGTTCTTCAGAAGATTTCAACGGCAAAATGAGAATATACATTTTGCAGAGCATCTAAAAAATAATTGATTTTTGAATTTTAAACAAAATCGTTGAAGCAATATATATCTGACCGAAACGTCGGCTTGAAGTGATTAATAAAGGAAATAAACTTAGCTGCAATTGCTCTTTTCTTTCTTCCTTAAACTAAAGTTATTGATTCAATAATATCACTACTCTTCTTATAATCAAAATGATGCCCCCATATTCTGGTGCCCCTGGACGAATATCGCTCCCCCTTAGAGCGAGCCTTGATGGAACAGCCACTATTAGATTTTGTCTCTATTACGATGATTATTTATGCAACACTTTTATTAAGATATCTTAATGAAATGTAAAATTTATTTTGATGATTAAATGTTTATTACTTTTATATATTTTTTTATGGGCCCGGGTCTCTTCGCCCCTTGATCTGCTTGCGGGTTATTTACGCCACTAAATATAAAATTTCAAGTTTCTAGCTCTTTTCATTCTTGAGATATTTTGCTCACAGACCTCAAAACATGTAATGAATTTTTCAAAAAATCGTCAAATTCCCTATATATTGAAAAATAAATAAATTTCCATAAAAATTCGTCATGATATATATTATTTTTATTTATTTGTTAAGACGGTTTTTGTAAAAATCTAAAAAAAGCATATCAGTAACGTACTAGTAGTACTCTTTGGCCGATTTTGATTAAAGGACGAAAAGCTTGACACAAATATTTTTCAGTATCGGTGATGAGTCAACCATGTACTCTCCTTGTAAGTTGCCGAAAAGACTGTGTGTATGTTTGTGTGAATGTGAGTGTGAATGGGAAAAAAGTGTGAGTGTTAAAAAAAAAGGCAAGACTCAATGTTTCCCAATGTGCAAAATTCATTTTCAGGAATTTTTTGCGCCTCCTCTTTTGAGAATTTGAGGATCCGAGTATTTTTCCTGAACTCTCCATAACGTCAAAAATTAGTTTTGAAATTATGAGAAGTTGGTCAAGCTGAGCGTGACAAACAAAAAGAAGAATAAAATTTAAAACGGATTTTATGCATTTA
>JAKCPI010006601.1:0-58854 GCA_023213315.1 Euborellia annulipes | reverse complement strand
TTAATATCAAAGTACGTTTTTTTTAACTTATCTGGAAGTGACTTGCCCCCCCCCCTCCTGCAAAAATCCTGCGGACGCCCTTGATCTCAACCCCTTTAAGGGAAATCACGCCTTCGCCTTGAAACGACAAATAAATTTTTAAAATATTAATTTTTAACCAGTTAGAGCCTTGTTTGAAAAGGATAGAATTTTTTCAATCAATGCTCAAATAGACTGTTCATTAGCCAGTCAATATATCGTTTAAGATAGCAAAGTTGCGAGATATGTTTGTGCTTAAGATTGGGCAAAATTGCACCCCCTGGAGTCGAACCAGGATCTCCACGCTTTCCCGGCGGGTGGACTACCCTTATCCTAGGGCGCCGACCCAATCAAATAAATGAAAAGGGGCTATGTGTCCGGAGAGAATAGCTGGGCATACACGGAGAGGTAGAACTGTCGGGTTGGACCGGGGCGGTCCAATCTGTCGGGTCGATCCGCCACGGTTAAAACTTTCGTTATCAATTTGGCTTAAAAAAGTGGAGAGTTTGATCTGTCGGGTTGGACCGGGGCGGACCAATCTGTCGGGTCGATCCGCCACGGTTAAAACCGTCATTATCAATTTCGTTTAAAAAAACGGAGAGTTTGATCTGTCGGGTTGGACCGGGGCGGACCAGTCTGCCGGGCCGGCTAAAACCGGCACGGTTAAAACCGCCACGGTTAAAACCGTCATCACTCACAAACGTAAAGGAAAAACCCGCAGACAAACCCGTATAGTTGGCCCGCCACGGGCCAAACCGTACGTGTATGGGCAAAATCTTTGGACCGCGGCAGTTTTAACCGCTGATTTGACCAAATCCGTGGACTTTCGTCTTGACGAAAGTTTTGCCTGCCGACTAGACAGATCAAGTCAAGAAGCCATTGGAATTTCCAAGAAAAATGGAAATAGAAAATTATTTAAAAAAAAAAGTAATTAATCCTTTCTTCTCCTTTAAATAAAATCTTTAATTATCTGATTCTGAAGCTGCCAAAATAGGATTTAAGGTTCCCTGAGTCCATTTAAGTAGTTTTTGGAATGATGTCTGTGTGTCTGTGTGTATGTCTGTGGTATTTTGCACACATAAACTAGATGTAAAGGTCAAGAACTGAAAAGCTTTTGGTAAACATCGGACCATTAGGGGGCGCTTTAGAAAGAGGGCCAATATTTTTTTCTTACATAACCTATAATTTTTTTTGTATATTCAGAAACTAGACTTTCTCCCGAGTAAAATGCTAGGTCTATATAATATTTGTATCCTAATTTGCGATGACTTTAAATGATATTTAAAAAAAATAATAATAATAAATTTGTTTTTGTGAATGGTGATTAACTAAAATATTTTAGAACATATTAATAGCTTAATTAATTAATAGGGGGAGGGATAACTTATTTTCTTTAAAAATAAATTTGTAAAAAAATTTTTGAAGTAACATGTCCTCCCCTACCCCCTCCAAAAATCGCGACTTAAAGAGATGGTCCGGGGCGGTCAAAACTGTCGCTTGTCCACTAACGAAAAGATCAGACCGTGAGTTCGGACCGCAGTCCAATCTGTTAGATTGATGCGTGGCAGTCAAAACTGTCGCTTGCTCACTAACGAAAAGATCAGTCGGTGAGTTTGGACCGCAGTCCAATCTGTTAGATTGATACGTGGCGGTCAAAACTGGCGCGTGCTCGCCCACTAACGAAAAGATCGGATCGTGAGTTTGGACCGCAGTCCAATCTGTTAGATTGATGCGTGGCGGTCAAAACTGGCGCGTGCTCGCCCACTAACGCAAAGATAAATCCGTGCGTTTGGACCGGCACGGTCAAAACCGACGGTTCTACCTCTCCGTGTATGCCCAGCTAATGAAGCTAAATGGAAATAACATATTATCTATTAATAATAAATATATTATCTATTAATTCAAAATAAATTCCCTATTATTATTTAATAGTTCACGTCTAAAAATCACAGCACACAAATTTAAATTCCTTATTTTGAAATGTAATAATCTAAGATTGACAAATCTTTAGTTTTTGATTTAAGAGGGAATCGAGAGAGAGAAAGAGAGAATGTCACTTTTAAATCTTTAACATTAAAAAACGTAAAATGTGATTTATAATAATAAAAAAGGAAACGTTTAACTCAAAACATTTTTCGATTGAAATACCTTTTTGAAAAACTAGAATATTTATTTATAATTTCGTAAAATAGATAATATAACAATTGTTATATTATCTATTTGTTAACATTTTTTTTTTAACATTCACACTTTTTTCTTACTCACACTCACACACACATTCACACTGTCTTTTCGGCAACTCAGGCCATATAAGACATTTACGATAACGGTTATTGATTTAATAATAAATATATATATGGGGTCCAGGCATTCTTATTTAAGCCATTTGGTATCCAATTGGCTTAAATAAAATCATCGGACTGCTTCCGATGGTCCGAACCCGCGATGTTTGGTATACGAGGTTAGCATGCTAACCTCTACGTCAAGCCCCGAGGGCATTTGTTAACATTAAAAGTTTGGAAATTCTTAGAATTAATTGTTAAAAAAAAAAGTCTCTATGAATAATTGGAATATTAAAAAGTAATAAGATGGAAAATTCTGGATTGAAATGGAAAAAAACTTAATGATTTTTGTGTATTTTAAATTTTAAACTATCCCTTATTGAACGAATAAGAAATGTGAATGATAATTACCTGTTGGTGTTGATGGAGGTGATTTCATGATCAGGAACAATCAGGAAAGAGGGGGAGAGAGAGAGAGAGAGCTTTGCCTGCTGCTGCTGCCTTTGAAGCGTTGATGTGACGTCTGCCGGCAGGCAGCGGCGGCGGCGGCCGTCGCCGCACTCTCTGACGTCACTGGTGGGGGTGGCCTCTCGCAGTACAACAATGCTAGCCAAAAATATTATTATTTTATTTTTAACAATAAAACATTTTGCTTAATTATTGTAATTAAATAAATTAATAAAATAAAATTAATAACATACAGAGGAAATAAATCTCCCCTCTTTTAATAAATATCCATTCATTCTTTTTATTTAAAGACATATTTATTGGCATTTTTACTCCATTTTGGCCAATTTATTTAAAGACGTAGGCACATGCATAATTTTTTATTGTTATTGTATATACGTAAATAAACAGCTTTCATCTATGTTTTTATTATTTTGTACTCTCTATTACTAAATATAATAAATAAACTAACAAAATTAATTACCTTAAGTAAACTGACTTGGATTGCAGACGTGATTTTCATTATAAATGTTTCTTTTTTCTGTCACTATTTATTTTCACTTTCGAAACGCATTTCATTTATCAAAAATATAACAAATTCTATACGAATATCATATATTGGTTTATGAGAAATGTATTAATATAATAACATTTCCTGGTTGATGTTTAAATAAATCAATTAACACAATAATTTATGCACAAATCTTAACCTGATTTAATAAACATTTGGAAAAGTTGAAAATGACTTCGACTGTTGCTATCTTCATTCTCGTTTATTATTAAGATGTCTAAAAACCGTCACTAAGTTAATAATTGTTGGACTTTTTTTGCAATGTATTTGTAATATTAAAATAAAAATTATTAAAATGATAATAATAATTAGATAAAAAAATAGAAAATAATTTTTATAAATTCAAGATTTGTAATCCCTAATTAAAATTAAAATTAATGGTTGTGATATTATTGTATATCTTTTACATTGCATGGAAATATTTGAAGTTAAATAGTAAAGAGTTTCTAAAATATTTATGCATGTCCAAGCAAAAAAAAGTAAAAAGTGATACTTGATAAAATATAATAAAATTGTGTAAATTTTTAATTCGCAGTTTGCTTGGAGCTATGTTTCCACTTCCTCGAGTTCTTTATGCCATGGCTTCTGATGGAGTTATTTTCAAATTTTTGGCTCGAGTTCATCCAAGAACTCACACACCTTTATTGGCAACAATGCTTGCAGGAACTTTAACGGGTAAATAAATCTAATATTAAGAGTCGATTAATATGAACTCAGAGTTTTTTCAAACCCGCGAACCCTTGGTATAGAAGGCTAGCACGCTAGCCACTACACCAAACCCGAGGCAACTCAGAGTTAAAAGTAAAAATAAATCATTCTTCAATTTTTCTTTTTCCTTCTATTGTACGCATTTTCCAAGAATAATTTTGAATCTGTGCTTTGACTATACAATTTTCCTTCAATAAAATACAAAAACAAAGAAAATTTGTAATATTTTTCGTTCATCAAAAATCGCAAGACAAGTAGCTATCTAAAATTTATTTTGAAAATGTTATTTAATTATTATATTTTTCTCTCCTGAAGTTGCCACAAGGAATAATTTTTTGCTAGTTCAATGAATTCGCTTTTAAGAGTTTTTTTTTTAAGTTTTGAATGAGATGTAGACTATTATTTTTTCATATAATGGAAAAGCGGTCGGATCAGAGTTAAATTGCAGGGTTATTTGCTCCCAGGCCCAGAAATGGGATCGAAAATATTTTTTTCTTGCCTCGAAAATCACTTACATCAATTACATATATAATGACTAGGAAGAGAGTTTCTTAATAAGAGAAGATATGCAGCCAGTGTTGAGATAAAGCAATTGTGGCTGCCTATCATTCATTTCTAGTCTACATACAGTCTCAAAATATTTATGTTAATATTAATCTATTAATTTTTTCAGCCATAATATCAGCCATCTTTGATTTGGACCAATTAATAAATATGATGTCCATTGGCACATTATTGGCTTATACTATAGTGGCGGTGAGCGTTTTAGTGCTTCGTTATGAGAACACAGACACGGGCAAATATCAATTCCCAGTTGCTCAGACATCAGAATTAGAAAAAAATATTATTGGGAAAATATTGAATGCTATCAAAGTATACTTTAATCTCTTGAATATTAAAAATCCAACGGATACATCGGCATCAATTGTCAGTTGGGGAATTGTGATTTTCAGTAAGTATACAATAATTGATATAAAAAAGACAATCGTTTTGTAATAATAGGTTATTAATAAATGTTAATGTGATTTTTAGGTTTATTTGCTGCTGGATTTTGTTCAGTGATTATTTGGGGAATGGACGAGGTAATTTCAGGACAACCTGCGATGGTGATAGTCTTTTCATTAATGATTCTAGGCATGCTGATCGTTTTAACCAGCATAGCCAGACAACCACTATCGTCTGTCAAATTAACATTTATGGTACCATTGGTTCCCTGGGTGCCTGCGCTCAGTGTTTTGATCAATATCTATTTGATGCTTGTTCTCGATGAAGAGACATGGATCCGATTTGCCGTTTGGCTATTAATAGGTAAGTAGTAGAAGGAAGAATGATGAAACCAAAAGAATTTGGTTGAATTTTATCATTTTCTAAACATTCAGCAGAGAAAATCTGAAAATGAAAAATTAATTTTGTTGTCTCTTCCAAGCCAAATTACAGAACTGAGCCTGCAATTTGTGCAATATTATTGCAATTATTTTCAAAATTCAATATCCAGGATCTTGAATATGATGGGCCGAAATAACTCATTTCTTCATTTCGAAGTTGTAATAGCGCGGAAAAATTGCGAATTATTTAGATAAACAAAGAAAAAAAAATTTATTAAAATTGGTTGACATCTTCCGGTCACGCATAGGCCCTAAAAAGTTTGACAAAATATGTAAAAAAAAAACTTCATTTTTGTGATTATTTTTTTTAAATTTGTGAATTGCCCTCGGACTTGGCGTAGGGATTAGCGTGCTGATCTTCTATACCAGCGGTCGCGAGTTCGAATCCCAGGCAGTCCGATGATTTTATTTAAGCCATTTGGATACCAAATGGCTTAAATAAGAATGCCTGGGCCCCAAATACATATAATATATTCAAATATCGTAAAAGTTTTATTGCCAAAAAGACTGGCTCAACGCACACCAATTGAGCAAAACATTTCCGGACAAAACATTTTTGCCTAAAATTGTTTTTTCAGTGCTTTTCTATGGGAGAACGCACACCGAGGAGGTAAAACACAAGTGAGCATAATTCGACATCATTGAACAAAATGTTTTGCCATTGAGCGTTTTGTTAAATCGGTGTGCGTTGGCATTGAGCAAAACGTTTTGCTCCCGGACAAAACGTTTTTGCTCAATTGGTGTGTGTTCAGCCTGTGTTAACTATTACGTTAAAAAAATATATTAAAGATATAAAAAAAAAATCGTAAAAATGTAGCTTTTTCATTATTTTGGCAAATTTTGGGGCTTATGCGCGTCCAGAAGATATGAAATAATTCGCAACTTTCCCGCGCTATTACAACTACGGCTCACCCTCATCTTGAATTTTTTTAAACAAATAATTGTCCTGAGAAAGGTCGCGAGCGAAAGAGCAACTGAAATTTTATATACACTTTCTTTTGCTTGGATTATAATTTTAAAATATTAAACTAGTCTTTTCCGAAGAGTTAGTTTCTTTTTGATGACCTGATTGATAATAACCGGATGCGGTCAACATAACTAAAAAATGGATTTTTTCTGCTTTTTGTAGAAAAAACTTTTTCTAATATGCTAGGCTATATAAAAAAAAAAAATTAGGGACAATTTAAAAATTAAACATTAGCTTAATCAATAACCAGTTGTTGTATTAAATAGAAATTTGGGTCATTATTCTCATTTTTTGCTTTTAGGTTTTGCTATCTACGCCTTTTATGGTTGGCGGAATTCAACCGCATCTCTTATAGAAAAAGAAAGAGAAAGGAAGATTTCCGAATCGAAAAAACCATCGATTATAAATGGCTTCGCTGACAATACTAAACTCTAAACAACAACATTCGTTCATTTTATTTCATCATCTAAATACAAGAAACTTTTTCATTATAATATTTTCACCTCGCATTCGCAAATGTTTTCCCTTAAAGGGCGATCATCATCAGTATTCCCATATAAATGTATTAATATTATCATTAAGAATAGACTGACAATACTCGAAAAAGATTTATGCCTAATGGTAAATTAATTATTTATAGATATTAAAAGAGATATAGATTTTTTACAGAGGTTTTCAGAATATGCAAGTTATATTTAAAACAATGATGCATCATTTATTTTATAATTTTCACTCATGTTCATTTGTGTTTTATTTAATGTAACTTGACTTGACGTGGAGGAATCTTAGGGATGGTTTCAAAGCACATCCTGTTCAAAGCCGTTGCGGCAACCAGCTATTCACAAAATCACTGCGGTTCTCCCTGTCGTCTGCCCTTTTTTGTTAGTCTCAAGAAGACAGTTTTCATTTTTTAAATGTATTTTCTCGAAAAAGAGAAAAGACGCTATTGGCGTCAAAGATTAAGTCAAGTGAATTTTTTCAATTTATGCCTTTAAGCCAGACTCTATAGTTATAGTTTGCTAATTTAAGAAAACATGAAAATATTATGATTTAAGGAGGGTTTATATTAGGGTCCGACCGAAACAAGATTTTCAGCCGAAACCGAATTTCGGCCTCAATCTTAGTTTCGACCGAAACCGAAACTTGTATTTCCTTTACAAAATTCATTTCATTTTACCTTTTTTTTTTTGAAATTTTTTCCCCACTAAATTTTTTCCGCCCCTTTTCCACCGGGCGGAAAATTTTTTCTCCCTCATGCGCAAATCATTTGACCTTTTTTTTTTTTTTTTGCATGCGACCCATTCTTCAGACTCAGGTTTCGGCTACTTTTTGGCCGAAACCGGTCCGTGCAGACGTATTTTGTCGGTGGAGGTCGGTGTCTGTCGATGCCTGACACGGCACGTGTCTGGCAGGCTCGATGTCTGTAGATATAAACCCTCCTTAATACGTGTGCATCATTGGTTTAAAACAAGTCGGGGAAAAGCAACAATACAAGATGATTTTAACCAAAGAATCTATGTGCTGTATTTTGTAGTCAAAACTTTTTTCTGTGCATCTGGCCTAATTATAGAACTATTTTTATTTTATATTATTTAATATATTGATAAAATCTATATATTTGTAATATCAAGTATAATCTAAAGCAGTGGTTCCCAAACTAGGGGTAGTCACCCACTGGGGGGTGTCGATAAGGGCAAAAATTTGGACAATGGAATTAAGAATATGCCTTTAAATAAGGTACATGTGCCTTTAAATAAGGTACCCCCCCCATGTGCATTACGCCTTTCTAAAAGCTATAGTGGGTCGCGAAAAAAAATTTCTAGCTGAACAAAGGACAAAAAAGTTTGGGAACCGCTGATCTAAATAATCGTTTATTTTGAAAATATTATTAATAAATAGATTTCTAAATATAACGGATATATGCCTATAGTAACCATATATCATGACCCCAGTCTTTGACCTTTTTGTAAATTAATAAAATTCAGTACCCGGCAGCCTCTCTCTTTTGTTTCTAATAAGTTATAATTAATTCTATGTAAATATCTAATGTAATAATTTTGAAAGAAATTATTCTCTTTTATAAATATACATGTAAATCTTGCAAAAATGGATTGATAAATGATTTATAAAATTTATCAGGGACTACGGGTTGGCAAAAAAGAGCCCCGACTTAGGCGCAGGTGTAGCTTGGGGGGGGGGGGGGGAATAAATAGAAAATTTGCAGACGATAATCTTTTTTGTCTCAAAGGAGATATCTTGACCGTTGGGTGAATAAATATCTCGCTTATAATAGAGGGATGGAGATATCAGCCAAATCGGAATGCACGAGATTCAATAAAACTCCAGAATAAGACGTTTCGGTCTGAATTTATTTGACCATCTTTGGAAATTATACACATAATGCAAAGTACATGTGAATGAACCAGGATTTGTTAATAATAAAATTGATTTGCTCCATACAAAATTATATGGCGCCTGAGCCCAATATCAGAGATAAAATCTGATTTTATGATGCAAATAAATTTTATTATTGACAAATCCTGGTTCAATCACTTTGCATTATGGGAATAATTTCCAATAATTGAAGATGTCCAAATAAATTCAGACCGAAACGTGAGTTTTATTGAACCTCGAGCGTTCCGATTTGGGATATCTCCATCCGTTTATTATAATGACGTCACAGTCAAAACTAGAAGTAATAATTATCTAGCGCCGCGAGGGCTCAAATTTAGTTTATTTTAGTTACAGTGAGTTTGAGTGGCTTTTTATATATTGGTCTTCGTTTTGTCAGACACACCTATACTTATAAATATGCTTCAGATTTTAAGAAAACACCTAAATGCATATATGTAAATATCTATAGTTTTTATAATAGGTATCACGGGGTGGGGGTGGGGAGGGGAGGGGACAGAGATTAAGAGCGCAATACGGGCAAGAAGGGTCCCTGAAATTTACATAACTTCAGTATACGATCTCAGCTTATTTTTAATTTTCGTTCTTGAAAAGGCCAAGAGCCTTTCATTTCATATTAACCCAGGCTCCAAGAATGAATCAAGTTCTTGACTTCGCCTCAGGTACCGATTCATTAACAAAACGGAAAATTCAAAATTTGTTTGATAAATGCGCCTATTTCGTACTAGACATTCCATATTGAATTGATGTTTTTTTTAAATATTTATTGCCATAGGTAAAGATTAGATGAAAAAAAAAATTTAAATTTATTTTTGTTTTAAGTTATTGATATGTTTCTAGGAGCCCTTGACACGTGGGTTAGAGGTAAAGCATTAGAGCTCGTGCTAGAGGTTGGGGGTTCGCTTCCAGTCAGAATTTATTCCAATTGACTGCCAATCGATTGAAATAAATAAGCGACGGGACCTAAAGGGTCTCAGAAGCCGATAAAGACCTTAAACAAAAAGTTAAAAAGTAAAAATGATTAGAGAAAAATCAATTGTGGTAATAATAAACCATTATTACCTAATTAATAATAATGTAATTAATTAATATTGTTTATAAATATTATTGCTTAATTTTTGTTAAATAAATTGTAATATATACCGTATATAATAAATAGAGTAGAGGAATTCAATAAGAACACGAGATAACCTTAATATAGGCTTTAATTAACAAAAATTAAGCAATAATAATTATAAACAATATTAATTAATATGCATAATAAAATATTTATTATTAATTAGGTAATAATGGTTTATTATTACCACATCAATAATCAACTTTTTAAAATATTTTACGCTCAAAAACAATGATTTATGAAAAATATTGAGTATGTATATTGATAAGAATACCAAATGGATGGAGATTATAAAATATGGCAATACCTCAGATGATCCCCTCTGTTTTCACTATACTATCTACAATCTGGTTTGAATTTTTCAAATAAAACATTTTTTTTTTTAATTGAAAACAAAAAAACTAAAAGATTTTTCTTAAAAACAAAAAAAAGTTTTAAATTTTTCTTTGGAACTATCAAGCCATAGTTCCTCGGCTGGAACTATTTGAGGTATTGCTGTATAAAGAAATAGTGATAAAAAAAATAATTTTAGAGGGTTGTGTTGTCAAATTTTTCAATAATATTATTGAAGTAAATAAATGTTTGTTACGAATATTAATAAAATATTTTAGTATTTTTTTTCCTCACATTTATGAATTTTTTGAAGGTTGCCGACCCCTGGTGATTTAACTTAATATTTAATTCGCTCAGCAATTTCTTTCTTTTTAAAATTATTTTGAAATAATCAATTCACAATTTGATTTGCAGATTTTTTATTTATTTCTAGATAATTTTTAATAAGACTGCTGGAAGAAAATTGATTAATGACGGAAATGATTCAAATAAAATTGAAATCTAAAGGATTTATTTTAGATGTATTGAATATATTCAGTAATTTTAAGTCGGTTTGACATAATTATCTGATTCAGACGAATTTCGATATCCATAAAAGGCATAAATAAGAAAACCTAAAAAAAAAAAAATACAAAGTGTGAGCTTAAGACCGCATGACCGAATTGAAAACCTCTAGGGCGTTGGGCAAATATTATTGAAAATAGAGTAAAATTGTTTGAAAAACCAAACTTTCGATGACAAAACTAACCACAGCTGTCTCCTAGGTATAGGCCTATACCCATGGGCGTAACTAGGAAATTTGGCTGGGGGGGCCATATACCGGCGGGCTCAATTTTTCTTGGGGTGGAGGGCCTTCTAGGGGAGCCACGAGCCTTCTGGGAGGGGCCAGGCTCCCCCGGGACCCCCCTGGTTACGCCCATGCCTATACCTATGAAATGCGGAGGATCCAGAGGTGTTTCTCAAAGGGGGGGGGTAATCTGGTGTGACTCGTCGCACAGCACACTATTTTTTTTTAATTTCGGTAATTTAAAAGCGCATTCTGTACTTATTTGCCAGAATATAAATACAAATCAAATTTTTAAGTATTAATTTTAAAAATTTTACATTAAAAATTAATTTTTTTGCGAAAAAAAGTTATTTTTTTCGAATCTCGGGGGGGGGGGGTAATTACCCCCTTTACCCCCCCCCCTTGTATCCGCCCTTGGTCGTTACATGTACCAGGTATGTTAGAATTTATCATGATTTGTCATATACTGTTGTTAATACGCTTCTAGCCAGTATATATTAAACCCCCCCTCCCCCGAGATTTAAGAAAAATATTTTTTTTGTGAATAAAATGTTATTTTTAATATAAAATTTTAAAATTTAATACTTAAAAATTTGATTTGTGTATATATTCTGGTAAACAAGTACAGAATGCACCTTTAAATTACCGAAAATAAGACAAATCTGTGTGCTGTGAGACCAGTCACACCAGATTACCCCCCCCCCCCCACCCCGGATCCGCTTTGGATAGCACACGAATTTGTTAAGCAGGAATTCAAAACATATGAAAAAGTGAAAAAATGGCAATTTATCAAAAAGTTGTAGCCAGCCAGATATGTAGGACTTCGAATAGAGCATTTTGGATTTTTCCCTTGAATTTAACGTGTTTTTATTTAATAAAAAATACGCATTTCATAGGTATTTCTCGTCTGCTTCGGTAAAAATCAATGAAAAGAAGCAAAAATTCGCCCAAAGAAGTTTTCACTTCGAAGAAAATACATATTACAAGTCATTTACTAACCTACTGCAAGCCAGATACTGTATCGAACCCAAGTGATCCAATCCAACATTAGAATTAGGTACATATTGATTGTGATGCTGAAAGCTGGAACGATAGGCACGCAAGGAACCATAAAAGCAACAATTGTACTTGACCGAGGTTGCAAGCTTAAGCTAATCAATATTAAAAGAAGAGAAGTGATGAAAAAGGCTGCAAAGGCGATAGGAATTGGATTTAGTTTCCCTATTTCCTCCATTCCAAAAATAATTGTTGCACATGAACCAATGATTGCAAATTCTGGGAAAAAAATCAAAATCTTAATTATTATTTTTAAAAACCAATGAATAATGTTTAGTCAAGCAATTTGTTGTAACTATTGTACAATTAAAGAAAGGGTAAGTGTACTGGCAAACAATGCAAAAAGACCCACCTCGTTATTTTGGCGACTCTATTAAAAAATGCGAAATAAATAAATTTATTAACGACCCGCATAGAGCACCAGTCCTCGGTGGCTAGGTCCAAACACAATACAAATTTAATAAATAGAATAACAACAAACCAAAAGAAAAAACAAAAGCCCTCGGCCTTGGTGTAGTTGGTAGCGTGTTGACTTTTTATACTAAGTGACGCGGGTTCGGATCTTAGCCAGTTCGATGATTTTATTTAAGCCATTTGGATACCAAATGGTTTAAATTCGAATATACCGTACTATCGGAAACTAAATATATATCGACACAAAAAAATCTTGTGTGAAAAGCACAGAACACAACTTTCGATTACCGAAGACATATATTTAGTTTCCGACAGTACGGTATATTCGAATTTCAAAATGTAAAATTTATAAGAATGGGAAAATGTTTATATTTTGTTACCATGGGAACCATTTCTCCTATCTCCTCTATGAAGTACAAGAGTAAAGTGGTCTTCAGAAGATTTCAATCACAAAATGAGAATATACATTTTAAAGAGAATTTAAAAAATAATTGATTTTTGAATTAAAAAAAAAAATCGTTGGAGCAAATTTAGAGAAAATCGAAAAAAAACTGAAAAAGTGCATCAGTAAAGTACTAGTACTTTTGGGCCGATTTTGTTCAAAAGCTTCGTGTCACGTCCCATGGGGGTGCCTAATTTAAATATAAAATTTCAACCTTCTAGCTCTTTTCGTTCTTGAGATATTTTGTTCACAGACAGACAGACAGACCATGTCGCGAAAACCACTTTTTTAGATTCAGGGGACCTCAAAACGTGAAGATCCATCAAAATCTCGACATCGAATTTTTGACATGAATCCAATACTTTCTCTCTATATATATATATTAACATATATATATAGATAAGAGAAAGTAAAAATGCTCACCAATTTAAATAATTAAAAAAAAAAAACTGCATAAAAAAATACTTTAAAATGCCTTAGTAGTTTGTTACTAAAGATTAGATAAGCCCTCCTGTTAAATATAAATATACATACGTAATGCAATAATATTATATATTGCAACTCGATGTGTTTCTGGCGTTGCAGAGGCTACTCTATCGCAATTAAAAAACAATTTAATTATACGCCATAGGCTTAGACCCTGTGAAGGAGCCGCTGGTGCATCTCTGTCTGCTTCAAATCGTAAAATAAGGACACATTCGGCTACCACGGAATAGGCGAATAATGTTCCCACGGACTCTAAGTCAATCAACATATCTAAATTGAGAATCAGAGCCATGGTACCTAAAAAGAAACGAATTAAAGTGAATTAATCATTTTAGGAAGTAATATTTATAAGCAACTTAAAAATTACCAGTTAAAATTCCTGCGGTGATACAAGCATAGATTGGAGTTTGAGTAAAGGGATTGACAATTGAAAGGAATCTAAAAACTAATCCATCTCCAGCCATGGAATATATTACTCTTGGAAGGGGAAACATTGCTCCAAGGAGGCTTTAAAAATAAAAATGTATATTGTTATTAATTAATTGCATTGCATGGACTTTGAGCCATTCTTCCTTATATCCACTTAATATATAATTCTATATTAAAAATATTTCTTCTCTCGAGTTCTACTCAAAAACTATAAAAACTTGAACTATTTAACAAACCTAGAGCATAGGGCAAATAGAGCTCCAATGAGGACAACCCATCGTAGAGTCCACCATTCGATCACTCCGAATATGTGTGGCAATGGGGCGTCCGGATCCTAGAATAAATCATTTCATTTAACATTTTCCATTCAGGGGGAAAAAAATTCTAAATTAAAAATTATATTAAATCAACAAGATTAAGGGGGAACGGGAGCGAATAAGATGTCGTTATGTGTCATAAAAAGTATGCCCAAATATCAAGTAATTCAAAAATTTGCCAAGAGATGTCAGAATGGTAGCTAATAATATTTAATGCATTTGGTTGATTTTCATTGATCTTTTAACAATAAATACTTTATAAATGTTATTATATATTATGTATCTTTTATAAAAGCATAAAAATATATAAATATAGGCCAGATATAGGCTAATACTATATCGTCTGTTAGACTAGCCTGCCATCTATTGCAAGAATGCTGAACTAATTTGACATTTGATTTTTAAATAAATCATCTAAGCTTATATTAAAAATTTCTTAATTAATATGTGATTAATAATAACAATAAATTCATTTTTAAATTTAAAAAAAAATTAAAGATTATTGGGACAGATTGTTTTTTTGTATTTGCTTGGTAACAAAAAAATTAATTACGATAATTTTTTAATAAGTCATTAAAATAATTATAGCTCGATGTCCCAATAATCTCTTATGAATTTAATTCATTTAAAAAAAAACCACATTGAAAAATTCCTTATAATAGTCTAGTTTTTTTTTAAAGTACGTTTAGACGTCGCTCCTGAACCCCCTTAAAATTAAAGGTTTCTGGATTTTTCCAATGAGCGAAACAGCTAGTTGTTATTAATTTACTTATTGGGGTTTTTTTTCCAATTTTCTCGAAATTCCCTCTAAACGATTTTGATAATTTATAAATCAATTATTTTTTAGATGTTCTTTAAAATATATATTCTCATTTTTCTTTCAAAATTGTTTGAAGAAGAAGAAGAAGGTGGGTCTTTTATCAAAGGTGATTCAATTGCATTTCATGCATATCGACACCCCCCCCCCTTCCCATTCTCCAGTCTTATTGAGATAGTATTACGTGTACAATATTTACTCAGAAATAAATCCTTTCATTATAAGATACATAAAGCAATTAGAATAGAAGGAAAAAATTTCCTTACACCCCCCCCCTCTCCACTTCCAGCTTGAGAAAGTAATTTTTAAGTAAAAGAAACCAACTATGCTGGGGCGAATGAATTAAGGTTATGAAGAAGAAATACCCAGCGACTGTTTTCCATGTTAAAATAATTTATTTGCAGATATTTCGGAATGCCTAAAGCAAACCATCCTCAGTGCATCAAATAATACTATTGTGGAACGTTTTACAAATTTGCATGAGCAGCCATTCTATAAATATATGTGAATGGGACAACATCTGATAAGCAAGTCACTGAGAGAAAAATAGTAGCTATATATATTGATCTATATTAGAATTAGAGTAGACTAAAAAGAACGTACACGCCATACCTACCCCCCCCCCCAATATCTAATAAATTATTTTAACTTGGAAAGCAATCGCTGGTTATTTCTTCTCGAAAACCTTAATTGAAAGTAACTTTTTTTTAAGTTTTATAAATAACAAATGAAGGGTCAAATAATTCTGATTTTTGTCAATAAGAAGAGAATAATAAGAAAAATAATTTGCAAGATAATGCAATTAAACTATTTTTTTTAAACATAGGAACGCCAGGGAGTTAGGCAACCAGTAGCGTCAACGAATGAAATGATAAGGGAGAAAAAGAAACCCCTCCCAGTTGCGCCCACGCAGTGGCTTATCTTATTTTTCTATTAGGTCAGAGGTGGTAGGCGGGGCTTTTCGTTCTACCCTCTTTCCAAATTCTTTTTTTCTAGGCTATTCAAAGGAGGAGCTTTCTTTTTCTCTTTCAGTTTTTCATTCCTTACACTTCTGGTTGCCTAACTCTTACGCCGGCCATTTACGATCGCTCCATCCGTCCAAATGGAGCGATGTCACTCCAAAAACTGACCGTGAGTGGGGAAAAACAAATGGATGTCGTGTAGTGAATGGATGACATCCATTTGGAGCGATCGTGAATGGCCGGCTTTAGGAGTTCTCTTGATGAAAATACAAGGCAGGCGCGCTACCAACTACGCCAAGTCAAGAAGCAAGAAAATTATTATTTTTTTTTTAACATTCACGCTTTTTTTTCTCATTCACACTCACATGCACCCACACATTCATACAGTCTTTTCGGCAACTTTGGCAATTTAAGACTTTGACTATAACCGTTATGAATATATATTATTTGGGGTCCAGGCATTTGGTATCCAAATGCCTTAAATAAAATCATCGGATTGCCTAGGGTTCGAACCCGCGACGTTCGGTATGCGAGGTTAGCCCGCTAACCCCTACACCAAGCCCCGAGGGCAAGAAAAATTATTATTATTATTACTACGTATCCCAATCCAGTGCCTGCTTGAGGATTTGTTTACATACACAACTACACAACTACAAAAGAATACTTAAATATTTCTCTATACATTTCCTATGGGAATAATCGTAACTTTAGGAATTAAAAACTCAAAAAGTTATAGGAATTTCGGGACCCGAATATTTTTCCGGGACTCTCCTTAACGACCTCTATAAGAGTGCAAAATTTCGTTTGAAAATTCCAACGGGAAGTTGGATCAAACAGAGCGTGACAGACGGACACTCCGCTATTATCTATCTATATATAATAATTACGGAGTGTCCGTCCGTCTGTCCTGTCTGTCTGGCCGTCTGTCACACTCTGTTTGACCCAACTTCCCGTTGGAATTTTCAAACGAAATTTTGCAGTCTTATAGAGGTCGTTAAGGAGAGTCCCGGAAAAATACTCGGGTTCCGAAATTCCTATAACTTTTTGAGTTATTAATTCCTAAAGTTACGATTACTCCCATAGGAAATGTATAGAGAAATATTGAAGTATTCTTGGCAGTTGTGTATTCTTTGAATGTAAACAAATCTTCAAGCAGGCACTGGATTGGAATACGTAGTAATAATAATTTTCTTTGAAGAAGAGCCCTCGGGGCTTGGTGTAGGGGTTAGCGTGCTAACCTCGTATACCAAACGTCGCGGGTTCGGACCCCAGGCAGTCCGATGATTTTATTTAAGCCATTTGGATACCAAATGGCTTAAATAAATGCCTGGACCCCAAATAAATATATATTATTAAATAACGGTTATCGTAAAAGTCTTAAATGGCCTAAGTTGCCGAAAAGACTGTGTGAATGTGAGAGTGAATGAGAAAAAAGTGTGAGTGTTTAAAAAAAAAATAAATAAATAATAATTTTCTTTTTATAATTAAGAAAAGGCGAGGGTCCGCCGCAGGCTTTTTTGAGCTCAGTATTTCCATCGAATTTTTGACATGAATCCAATACTTTTTCCTCTCTCATATATAAATACCTATAGGTAAGAGAAAGTAAAAATACCTAGCTTCAGCTCTGTCAACTCGAAACTTTCAATAAACTAGATATTTTAATTTTTCATGATTTTTTTTTTTTTTTTTGGAGAGGGAGAGGAGTGGAAAATGACATAATCTCAACTTTAAAAGACAACTACCAGTTTTACCCAAATAAGTACAAAAATAAAAATGTCCGGATATTAATAATAAAATATTTGAGACCTTGAAGATCTTTCAACAATATTTAGCTATGAAGTATTTTGAGGAGGAGGCGATTCGAATCTCTCGCCCCGGACCTATCTACGCCTCTATTCCAGATCAACTCATTTATGAGCTGTTATCATTTTTACCGCAGCACACGAATTTGGAAATCTTTTACTATTTCTCCCTTTGTCATTTTTCTGTATTTTGTCCAAGCAATAAATCTTTTGAACTATAGCTTTCAAAAGAGTATGATTTTTTTTTTTTTTTTGGAATTCGCCTGTCTGTTTCTTCCCTATTAGTGAAGCTCATGGAATTCTCCGTGATAAAATATTTTAATAAAAGTTTTTAAATTTAATTAATTAATGGAGATATACATTAAATGAAAATAAATCTAATTTTTAAGGCGGTATTTACTTGGGCGTAATAAGGGACCACCATAGTAGCCACGGTCGAAATTGAAAAGTATCCAATAAAGACGACCAGCAAAGTGATCCAGATTCCACTTGGAATGTTTACCTCAGGGTTTACTGCTTCTTCCCCTGTAAAAATTAAAATTTTATAATATTTCTTTAATTAATCTCCTTTCCAAAGAACAGGATGTTGCAATTCCATAATATGGTGCTTGAATTAGAGTACTTATACTTCAAAATTATTAAAGAATTGGTATCTTCATTAATAGAGGCGATGGCGGTAAAGTTTAAAGCGCCCCATACACGCCGTACTTTGGTACGCTAGCCCGGCTCGCTCGCCTACAAACAAGCCAAATCCGTATGTGTGTGGGCTATGGTTTGCATAATCTGAGGACACCCGATCAGTGAGAGAGCGGATCTGCTCCCGAGCCGAGCCGAGCCGGACAGAAGGCCCAGACGGAAAAGTCCCGGCTCGGCTCGCGAGAGCCCACACACATGCGAGCCGAGCCGGGCTCGCCTACTAATGTACGGCGTGTATGGGGCGCTTTAGAATAGGTATAATGCAAAGAGTATGTGTTGTGTGGACAACCATTGTTAAACCATTCAGCTCGGAACGGTTCGCTGGAAAAAATATTAGCAGCCCCTGGGACCGCAATTTTATTATTTTTACAATGAACCGCTTCTAACTGAAGGTCTTAGTAAACAGAACCCAAACTGAGAGTTTCCTAGAACCTTACTGCAAGGTCCTGAACAGACGAGATCGGGGTCCGTGCAAGTTGTTTCATTTGCCCAATCCACGCTGAATTCAACTCGAGGCCTTTTCTGCAGATCTGCCATTTTTTACTTTCTCTTATCTATATATGCAATATGTAATAATATATATAGAGAGAGAAAGTTGTGTGCTGTGCACACCAGATTATTTAACTATTCTTGCAGGAAAATTAAAATGTCCATTTGCATTAAAACATCTTAGATCTTAAGCTCGCCGCCTTGAGCCTTCCATAACCTAAAAAGCGAAATGTGGCATTTTACCTATTCAACTATTTATATATTTTGTTGAAATAAATATATCTTATTGTTATTATTTATGTGATGGAGGCACAAATAGAGGATCTTAAGACCCGATTTCCTAATTTCAAATTCAATTGTAAGATGTAAGACGAGCTTAAGATCTAAGATGAGTTGCTGCAAACATAATTTATTTATTTTTTTTTGAATGACAATCGCCAAAATTGCTGATTGTTGCAGCTAATTTCACTTTTGTAGAGTATTCTTTGTATTATACCGAATCTTAAACTTTGACGAAGGTGGCTGGCTCTACTCACCGCAAGCAGCTATGCAATCGAAGCCGACAAAAGCAAAGAAACATTTGGCAGCTCCGACCATCATTCCATTAAAACCAAATGGCAAAAATCCCCCTTCACCACCTGACTCTTTAAACTCTGCAGGTATCGCTTCTTTCTCAATAAACCAATTATCCGGATTAGCTAAAAATTTAAAATATACAATATTAAATTACAATACTAACTTATTATAGAAAGTTAATTAATAAATTACATTTTCTGTTTAATTGTAGTTCATTTATATTAAATTTAGTTTGGCCAGTTCTGTGAGGAAAGAGGACGGAGGGGGATGCGAGAATTTGGGGGGGGGGGTGAGGGTCAAGATACGAGCAAAGAAGCAGGGACGTCATTTGAGGATGGGCACTTCCCCCCACCACCCCCAAGATTGGATAAAATGGTAAATTCTGAGCTTAGCCCATACATAACTGGTACAAATAGGAGAGTTTCGATTATGGAAAAAAATAATCGATTATTCCGATCAATCGATTATTGGATCCGGACAGACGAAAAAAATAATTTCCATTATGCCTTTTTCTCTAGTAAAATTTCCATTTTTCCCTCGTGCGGAAATTTTTTTTTAGTAAAATTATCTCTTTTATTCCCTCTCGCGAAAATCATTTAACCTTTTTTTTTTTAGTATACGAGTCTCAACCCATCATTTCAAACGCATATTTCTCAAAATATAATAGATTATTTACCCAATAATCGTTTATGAAAAATAATCGAAATAATCGATTAATCGATTATTTTGCACAGCCCTACATACAAACAAACTCACACTTTCTCTTTATAAATAAGAATATGGTATATATGAAAATATAAAGGTATAGACTATATATGTTTATATGTATATAAATTAATAGTCCAAGATCCCAAAGCCCCCAGACAATACTCATTTTCCCACAAATAAAATGTATGGGATAAAGTAGTGTTAGTTCGTACTTTCAGTGTAAGCATACTTGCAAGCTTGGGCCGTGGGCCAATTTATAAGTAACCAAGTGCCAAACATGGGTAAAAATAGTACTAACAATACTTATTTTCTCATTCTTGATTTTTACGTATATTTTTAGAGAATATTGTTAAAAGGTAATAATCAATACTGCCAGACACCATGGGCCATAACTCTTGCCAGACGCTTCAAAGTTACCAAAAAAATTATGTAACTATACTCATTTTCTCATTCTTGATTTTTATATATGACATTCAGGGAACTATTTCAAGAGAAGAGACAACAAGAGAGAGAAAGAGACAAGAGGCGATTGGCAAAGAAGGCTTCTATCACTGGTGTACGTGCTAGAAATTTGGTAACGAGCCTAAAGTTTAATTTTTCTGTTCGTACTGTTCAACGGTATTTCAAGAATAACATGGTGTTCCAGTAAGTAAAGCGAAACAAGGCTCCTAAGCTTACCAACCAGAATAAAGAAGTTGGTATGAAATGGGCAAAGTCCATGTTAAGTTCCAAAATAAATTGGAGCCAAATTGTGAGATCTGATAAAAAAAAATTCAATTTAGATCGTCCTGATGGGCTTGGATATTACAGGTATAATATTTGTCAAGGAAAACAAACATTTTTTTAGCCGTCATAGTGGTTTTGGAAGTGTTATGGTTTGAAGATGCTTTTCTAGTGGCGGTCTTGGTGAGTTAGCGCTGTTGACAGGAAAACAAACTGCACAAACTTACTGCAATACTATTTCGAATTATCTACTGTCATTCATCGTGCAACATTTTAGCTATAATCCTGAAGAGTGGGCTCAATTTCGGCAAGGCAATGCACCACTTCACGAAGCAATTGTTACTAAACAATTTTTGTTACATGAAAAGATCAAAGTTATGGAATGGCCAGCATATTTTCTTGATCTTAATCAAATTGTGAACCTTTGGGGGCTACTTTCAAGAGCATTGTATCGAAATGGGGGTCAATTTTCTGCTAAAAGTAACCTTTTGAAGCCATTTTTGAAGAGTGGAGCAAAATTCAACTAAACTCCTACATAAACTTGTTTAATCAAATCCTAATTGATGTTTTCAAGTTATTGAACGAAAAGGTGATAAATTAAGCTATTAACAGTTTTCTAAGTGCCCTAATTCACTTGAAAATATCACTTTTTTAAATGTTTCTATCCGTTTGTCGCACCCTATATTTTAATATTCCTAAATAAAATTTTTGGTTTTGACAATTTCCTTTATTAAGTTTATTTATCTGATTTCTTGTTTAATTCTGCTTTTAACAGTGCAATTAGAATTAAAAACGGATAAGTATAAGTTAAAATATTTAAAAAAAACATGGGTGGCGCTATCCGTTTGGCGCGCACTGTATTCAACAATTTTAACAAGAACAATTAAATTATTTCTCTCTTTTTAGATCAATTTAAATAAAAGCATTTTTTTTTTAAGTTTTTTTTTATTATATTTTTATTTTAAACTTTTTAGTCTTTTTTATTCTAGAGTAAGGCAGGATGCGTGAAATTAAGTACCACATTAGTTTGGTTCCTTTTGCTAAAACCCGACTCACAATTTGCGTCATCAAAAATGACCCTTAAATATCAAATTTCACACCTCTAGCTCATCGGGAAGTCTTTTGAAATTAGATTAATACGCGTGAGGTGTCAAATAAAGTACCACATTAGTTTGGTCAATTTTGGTAAAACCCAACTCACAATTTGCGTCATCAAAAATGACTCTTAAATATCAAATTTCACACCTCTAGCACATCGGGAAGTGTCCTAAACAAAGTCTTAAAGTTGGTGATTTTGAAAGAGTAAGTTAAATTAAAGCATTTAATAATTAAACATTAAATCTTACCTTTAATAGAGCCTCCGATGGTAACGATCCAAATAACATAGATATTTATCGATGTTAGAATATTATTCAATGCCACGGATTCTTTGACTCCAATAATATGAAGGCACATAATCACACAAATCATTCCAAAAGCAAAAAAATCAGGATATTCCGAAAGAAAAGATACATGAATTGGCATAGCACTTTCCAAGTTAGTTCTTATTTGATGATCCAGTAAACTATCTAAATAACCACTCAAGCCACGAGCCACGGATGCAGCACCTTTAAATATAAATAAACAATATTATTTAAAGATAGATTTTAAATTAAAAAAAGGATCAAATGTTGATGTAAAACATGAGAAATTAAAACATCTGACATGTTACTGTTTAATAACATTAGTCGACAAGGTTTTTTTCACAAGATATCTGATTAGTGAACCTAGTGCATTTTTTCATTCTGAATTCAGATATGTAGTTAGAACTTTTCCATCAGGCACATTTTTAGAGATATAGAGCAAAATATATTTTAATAGAAAATGTGCTCTAAAACGGCTCTTATTTAGAATGTGCAAATTATTTTTAACGCGTCACCCCATAAAAATATGCAGATAGTTATAATACATATAAATTTTAAGTTTCAGCCCAATTCGGGGTCATTTAGACGTGCCGCAAACGGCTAGAAGTTTAGAAAAATCGAAATTTTCAAAATTATTTTTGCTTTGGTCACCCCTAATACAATTTTAGATATCCCTGAACGCAAAAAACATATATTTATGATATTCTATAGTTCTTTGGCTTTCTAAAAATCATTCATTCGTAAAAATCTGTTAATTATTAACGAAATTATGAACAAAAACGTCATCAAAGAAAAAACACAAGTACACTTGTCGAAAAAATGGACTTCAATTGAATTAAAAAGCGAACCCTATCCACGAGAAGCTAATGTATTCCCTCTGAGCATAGGTTCACGGGCACTAGCTTTATTAAATATTATTTAAAAAAAATATTTTTAGAATCTCATATCTTTCTTTATAGTTGTAATAGAAAAAGAAGTCCATTTTTTCGACCAGTGAGTGTACTTGTGTTTTTTCTTTGCTGACGTTTTTGTTCATAATTTCGTTAATAAATGACAGATTTTTTCGAAAGAATGATTTTTAGAAAGTCAAAGAACTATAGAATATCATAAATATATGTTTTTTGCATTCAGGGATATCTAAAATTGTATTAGGGTGACCAAAGCAAAAAAAATCTTGAAAATTTCGATTTTTCTAAACTTCTAGCCGTTTGCGGCACGTCTAAATGACCTCCGATTGGGATGAAACTTTAAATTTATATGTATTATAAATATCTGCATATTTTTACCGGGTGCCGCGTTAAAAATAATTTGAACATTCTAAATAAAAGCCGTTTTAGAGCACATTTTCTATTAAAATATATTTTGCTCTATATCTCTAAAACTGTGCCTGATGGGGCAAAACTAAAATGATATTTGAATTCAGCATGAAAAATACTTCTAGAATTTCATATCTTTATTCCTGTGAAAGAAAAAAAGTTCATTTTTGTCGACTAGTGTTATTAATATATCTATTGGGGGCCCAGGCATTTCTATTTAAGCCATCTGGTTTCTAAATGGCTTAAATAAAATCATCGGACTGCCTGGGGTCCGAGCCCGCGACGTTCGTTTTACTAAAAATATAAACTTCATATAAAAGTTTAATGAATAAATAACCATATTTGCAAATAATAATGGAAATGGAAAAAATAAAAAAATAAAAAAATAAAAAATAAAAATAAAATAATGATCAAACATTGGAGGCGACTAGGTGAAAAAGTCCATTTTAAAACAAATCATGCTCGTGATAATTAAAAAAAAACGACTATGCGACCGAAAACAGCAAGTGTCGAGTCACACCTATCTGTACTTATTTTTGACAATTCTGTTTGCCCTGAAGATGAGCGCGATTTGCTCTCGAAACGTCGGCGACAGAATATAACGTTTTTTATTTCACCTGGCTGGTGTTTTCCCAGGAGGATTCCCGTACTTCTCTTCTATTTGAAATCTTATTGTTTACAAACCTAGCACTTCAATTAATACTTCAACAGCCAACAAAACGATATTCATTAAATATAATTTTTTTATTTTCTAAATTTCTATTATTGAAATGTATCGTTAGCAATTGAAAATTTAAATATTCCCATACCTATTACATATTCAATAATCAGATTCCATCCTATGAAAAAGGCCATCGCTTCGCCAATGGTGACGTAACTATAGACATAGGCAGAACCAGCTCTAGGGACTCTTGCTGCGAATTCTGCATAACATAAGCCTGAAATCCAAAAATATTTAAATTATTACAACAGTGTAAATTTTTTTTTTTTTTTAATTCGGTTTAGGGTCTTTTTCGGCATCTGAGGCCATTTAAACCCCGTCTCTATTTATTTAAATTTGTCACCTGGACGGGATGCGAACCCTTGACTTTTGGTATCAGAAGATAATACTCTACCTCTAGGTCTAGGGGAAAATTAATGTTTATTTCTTAAATTTAAGGTCTTTTTCGAAATCATTTAGACACTGCCCTTATTTTTCTAAATTAATTGGTATCTAATGTAATTTAGTAAAATATAATCCAGAAGAAGATGCCGTTGATGTTATAAGTTAGGAATGACCAAGTATAAAAGCAGCAAAGATAAGATGACAAATGCCGAAGGAGACGTTTCGGACAGAATTTATTAGTCCATCTTCAGTTCTTATATGCTAATTTAGTTTATTTGGTAACCAAGTTGTCAATATTCTTCTTCTTTATGCACAAAAACTGTGCTCTGTAAGATATAGCTTTTTCAAAGCAGACTATAGGTCAAACGACCCTTTTTAGCAAAAAAAGGTTAAAAACACACAGAAAAGAAAGCTGTATTCTGTGCCTGGGCTGCCTAACTACCGAGAAGCGTAAACGCCCTACCGCTACAAGAGTCGCGGCAACACACGACAAGGGTCTGACAAGACTGCACGTGACTTCGCGCATAAAATTTCATATACAGTTAATAAAAAATTAAAAAAATTTTATGAAAATTCATTTAATTACACACTCACCGAACAAACAGTGATGTGGTGAAGTAACTGCAGCTCCTCGAGGTCTATTTAATCTTATTTTGTCCCACAAATTGAATATCGACATTTTTTAATTTGCTTAATTCAATTGCATCAATTTTATTAAGAAAAAACAAAGTGTTGGGTTTTTTTTGCCAGTGAGAGTATTTTAGGTTGGAAAAACAAAGGGATAGACCCGACAACGCGCTTTAGATTCAATTTATTTGGGATCTGTAGCTGCGTTGTCGCACGCTTGTAGTAATAAAATTTTTTTTTAAGGCCCCTTATTTTTGGACGAGCTCCAATTGATTCACACACATTGGGATCTGTAGCATGTATACGCCTGTTGTCGCGCTTGTAGGTGTTGCGCGTTTACGCGTCCAGTGGACGACTGAAGATGTACGAATAAATTTTGACCGAAACATTTGGCATCCAAAGGCTTTGTTTTCTTTGCTGCTCTTTAATAACTTATAATCCCCCCCCCCCCCCCCCCCCCCCCCCCCCCCCCCCCCCTCCCCCCCCCTCAGAAAAGGTTTTATCGTTTAGGAAGGGAAGCGAATCTCTGAACTCCTAATTCAATAACTAAGCCATTCAGAATGAATGGTCAAAACATTTAATCAAATCTGATGCGAAAGGTTCAAATCGCAAATATACATAAAAAATAGTGTTTACAAATAATAGGAGTTCAAGTTTAACAAATTTTTCTCTCTTTTTAATCAATTAGGGAAGTCATTGGAGGAGGGGGCAGGAGCAAGGGGGCATTTGCACTCCCCCCCCGCCCCCAAGGATTTGGAACAAAATAGTAAATTCTGAGCCTAGTCCCTTCATACAAACAAACAAACTCACACTCTCTTTTTAAATAAATATAGAAGATGCTATAGATTAAAATATAGGAGTATAATAATTTTGCCCCCCCTCCTTTAAGCAAAACATTAACCGACGTCACTGTAATCAATGCTAACTAACCTTCAAGCTAAATTATTTCGTTCAATTTATTTATAAGGACCGTCGGCCAAAAAATCATCAGTACAATCAACAGAGGTTTTGCAAATCGTTAATTTCTCCCATCCAATATGATGACAAAATACGAGGGCAGGTCAATAAGTCCGTGACTTTTTGAATGAAATCCAGGTCTTTGGATAAAAAATTATTTCATTTTTCAACGTAGTCTTGAGAAACAGGATGAATAAAGAAGAGCAGCTAGTATTTGTTTCATTTATTTAAGGCCCATTAAGCTGACGTTTCGGTCTCGGTCGAGACCATCCTCAGAGCTTATGGGCTGTCAACAGCTCGACCGAGACCGAAACGACAGCTTAATGGGCCTTAAATAAATGAAACAAATACTAGCTGCTCTTCTTTATTCATCCTGTTTCTCAATAACTTTATCCAGCTATAAATCTACTTTTCTCAACAACGTAGTCTTCTTTGAGCTCTATACACTCTGTCCAATTTTCATTTTTTTTATCCCTTCCAAAAAATAAGAGGGCATCAAAATCATCGTTGGAGTCAAATCTCTTTTCGCCAAGCATTTTTTCAGGTTTGGAAACAACAAATGGTCACTCGGGGCTAAATCCGGAGAATAGGGCGGATGAGGGAGCAATTCGTATCCCAATTCATGGATTTTTGCCATGGAGCACACGAAATTCACTTTTTTCCATTTTCTTCTCAAATCACGAGGTAGTCTGCTATTAATGAATGTCAAACAAAAACTAATAGACCCAGGTGGTTCAAATTTCGACAGGAGTCAGCTGATAGTTGCCTGCTGACAGGAGCAGTGTTGCCATTTCAGTTAAGAGGCGGGAAATTCAAAGAGTCACGGACTTATTGACCTGCCCTCGTAGCTGAACATTCTTTGAATGCAATTATTATATTGCATTCATGGAATGCTCAGCTATTTTGTCATCATATTGGATGGGAGAAAGTAACGATTCGCAAAACGTCTGTTGATTGTACTGAAGATGATTCCATATCACTGGGGTCAAAATATTTACAAATACGCAAAAGTATTTATTTTTTGGCCGACGGTCCTTATAATAAAATTGATCATCAGCTTACGGCCATCTACAAACAATAAATTATTTCGTTTGTCATAATTAAAAAAAAAAATTATTTTAATGGAAGTGAGACATTCGGATCGTATTTTTAAAATAAATAAATCACCCTTTCCAATAAAATCTAAGGGAAATAGCAACTTTTGTGACAACGTTTTCGAGCGCTAAGTATTTTGGTTGTATAAACTCAGGTGTCAAGTCGACTGTCCGTATGAACAGATATGAAGCCTCCAAGGTATCTTTGACTTATAGGTTTTATTTTGGCAATTGAACCAAGAGAAAACAAACAAAATTCAAAATTTTCTTGCTATTTTTGACTTTCAAATCCTCTGGGCTTAAAATCCAAATGATATGATATCTAACCTGCAAAAGTAGAGCTGATAGCAGCAATTAGAAATGACAAGACGACAGCAGGTCCTGAATTCTCCCTAGAAATAATTCCAGCCAAAACATAGACTCCTAGCCCGAGAGTACTTCCTACTCCTAATCCAATCAGATCTAATAGTTGTAGACATCGATCCAACTCTGATTCATCAAACTCCATATGTTTCCTCCGAAATATTTTCATTCTGTTAGTCTAACAGGAATAAAATGAATTAAAAAAATAATATTTCAATTAAATAGAATATTTTTACCTTTTTTTTTTAAACTGGTTGAAAAAGGAAAATGTTATTTATTTATATATTAAATCTATTTGTTATCAAAAAAAATGATTTTAAATATTATGAAAATCTATTGTTGTTTATAAACATTTATGTTTGTGAGGTTTTTTTTTTTTTTTTTTTTTTAAAACATTCACACTTTTTTCTCATTCACACTCACACTCACACACACATTCACTCAGTCTTTTCGGCAACTCAGGCCATTTAAGACTTTAGACGATAACCGTTGTGATTAATATATGTATTTGGGGTTCAGGCATTTCTATTTAAGCCATCTGGTATCCAAATGGCTTAAATAAAATCTTCGAACTGCCTGGGTCCGAACCCGCGACGTTTGGTATAGGAGGTAGGCACGCTACATACTACGCCATGTTTGTGAGTTTTTCAGATGATTTATGTTATTTGTTAATAGATTCGAATACTTTTTAAAAATTATCCGTATCCGCCGGATAATTACAAAAGTATTCGCTTGCGGATACTTTCAAGTTTCCACAGATACAATTTTTATTCATTCTGTGCTTGCAAATGAATTTTTTTTTAAATTTATTAAAGTGAACGGGATAGTATTTCTCAAATTTGATTGATACAAGTTAAATATTAATTTATTTAAGGTCTTTTTCGGCATCGAAGGCCATTTAAACCCTGTCCCTATTTATTTAAATTGATTTGTAGCAAATTCAATTTAAATAAATTTTGTCGCCTGAGAGGCGGCCCTTGGTACAAAAGACCAGCGCGCTAACCCCTACACCAAGGCCCGAGGGCTTCAAATGAATTGAAATTTTAAAATGCCCTCGGTCTTGGTGTAGGGGTTAGCGTACTAGCCTCGCATACCAAGAGTCGCGGGTTCGGACCCCAGGCAGTCCGATTTGGATACCAAATGGCTTAAATAAAAATGCCTGGAAAAAATTTTTTACTATATTACTATATCTTGTTCGAATCATATTTTTGAAGCGATAGAGTATGTAATTAGTCAATACTTCAGGATTAGATGTAGTCAATACTTCAGGCTCAGGTAGATGTAGGCAGCTAGCAAATAATAAAAAAACTTTATTTAATTATCGTCGAAGTTTCGGGATCAAATCGATTCGATCCATCCTCAGGATGGTAAACTGTTATTCGTCCTGAGGGATCGATTTGATCCCGAAACGTCGACGATAATTAAATAAAGTTTTTTTATTATTTGCTAGCTGCCTACATCTTCCTAATCATGATAATTACCATTCAGCCATCAATTTTCTTATAGCCAATTTTTTTTTATATTCTAAGAGCTAGTGAACATTTTGACTAACCTATTGTAATTTAAATATGTGTGTCAAAAGAATGGACAGAACATTTTGATGGTTGCAAGCGCCTTGGTTGCAAGTATGTGTCAGAACGTAGTAAAGTGCATCATTTGATATATAAGTTAGATAACCCCCTTAGAAAAAGACACGAAGCTTTTTAACAAAATCGATCAAAGAGTACTAGTAGGGTGGGTGTACCAGTGCCACACCAGGCACCAGTAGTAGACCATTTCAAACTTCAAACCGAAATATTAACCATCTGTTGAATTCTCAGCCACTTTTTTTACTTTTGGTAGGACTGCTGTACTTCTACCAATCATGTAATCATAGATACAAGTGATGTATACGCCAATTATATCATTAAAACTCACATAATCCGAAACGACAATCGTTCACTTCGTTCCTGGCGGCCATTTTAATAAGCAACGTGTATAACGCTAAGTTTTTTTAATCTTTTTAAATGTTTGTTTATTTCAATCATTGCAATCTATTTTCGAATTAACTACATAGTATAATACATATATTAATAATATTTAATAATATTATGTCTTATTTCATTAGAAAATGCTAATTTAAATCAATGGTTGTCATTGGTAAACTAATGGAACACGAATTCAATGATGTTCCAGTAATATTCCATTTTGTCTACAACTCGTGATTAAGCTTTTTGATAATTTTTTTCTTTTTTTCTTTTACATTTGTATTTACTTTATACACTGAATACATTATTATAATAAACTACTGAAAAAATTACAAAGTTCCAGTTGTAGACCAGTGGTTTATTACTGGTAACATCTACACTATGAATTTGTTCCAGTAATTCACCACCTACATTTTTTTAAAACACAATGCCACCGTAAAGAACGTTTTTCAAATATGGAGGAACACGTCATAAAAACGAGAGACGAGATAAGCAAAGGCGCAAAAATTAGAGAAACATGCCTAAAATATAAAGTATTAATAAAGAATGGAGCATTGGTAAAAGTCAGAAAAGAGATGAATGAAATCAAAAGTTTTTTACGGGCTTTGTAGCATAAGTATTAGATGAAACTTGTAGAATGATGAAAATTTGTGATGATTACTAATACAAAAACTTGTTATTATTAATAATAAAATTATTCTTCATTAAAAGAATTCGTTTTATTTACTGGTTTACTATTGGTACAATATCTGGTATATTACTGGTACAATCTGGTCAACCTTAGGAACATTGCGACTTTCCACATTCATTATTAAATAAAAAAAACTTAATAGCTATTAAGAAAATTTGAATAGGCTACATGATTCTATGGTAGATAAAGAGTACGTTGATTTTTTTTTGCAATGATTGTCTCAATAATTGAGTCACATTATCAAAATTTGTTTCAAAATTTCTGCTAATTGGTTTGTTACTGGTGCACTCACCCTACTTTACTGATGTACTTTTTCAGTTTTTTTTTAACTTTAACGATTTTGATTAATATTCAAAAATCAATTATTTTTTTGATGGATTTTAAAATATATATATATTCTCTGTTTCCTCTCAAAATTGTTTGAAGCACACTTTACTCATGTACTTCATTAGAAAGGTGGCAAGAGGAGAACGCGGATGACGCGGCTAATTTTATAAAATTTGGCTTTTTTTTTTTTTTTTAAACATTCACACTTTTTTCTCATTTACACTCACATTCATACAGTCTTTTCGGCAACTGAGGCCATTTAAGACTTTGACGATAACCGTTGTAATATATATTAATCTATTGGGGGTTCAGGCATTTCTATTTAAGCCATCTGGTATCCAAATGGCTTAAATAAAATCATCGGACTGCCTGGGTCCGAACCCGCGACGTTTGGTATAGGAGGTAGGCACGCTACCTACTACGCCAATTTGGCTCTTTTGAATTGTTGCATTTGACAAAAGATAGAAAAGCAATCAAACTTTTTTTTTTTTGTCTTCGGGCTCAAAATTGGTTGTATCACTTTTTGTCATTGTAGTTTTCCTCTAGGAATTCAATCCTCGCTAGTGATAATTTGTCAGAAAAAAAATCCTTCATCTATATTTTATATTATGAAAGAATAATGACGCAAATTAAGATAAAAAATTATATCTCTAAATCATTAAAAAAAAAAAAATTATTTTAAATATCTTTGGATAACAAACAGAAAGTAGTTAAGATTCTTAGAGATAACTTTCTTTTTCTTATAGAATATAGATATAATATTCAAATATTACGTAAGTAATTTTTTTTATCTCCCCCTCAGAGGGAGGTGTCAGCAATAAGACAAATCCAACCTCCCTTGCTTTCCTAATAATTTCCTTTATACTTTTTTTTTAGGGGGCAACGGCCTTTTTTATTCATTTACAAATGCTGACATAAACAACTTTTACCCCCCCCCCCCCATCTTCTTTTCACAAGAGTTCTTGATTTAAGATTCTCGTACATTTTCAGGTCTAAATTAAAAATTAAATTAATAAAGTGTTCAAATAACAATCCCAGCAATATCCAAGGAAGGCTTCTGATAGTGCTAACCAACAATTATGACAAACCCGACTAGAGCTACTAGTTGTAAAATTTGTAATATTCCAGCGTTTTCAAGGAAAGTGCAGATATATGTGAAATCTTGCCCTGATATTGCCTGCCATTAGAGTGCTCTAACAATAGCAGCATTGTCTTCATAGGCGCCGGAACTAGGGGGGGGGGCAAGGGTACATTGCCCCTCTCCCCTGGCATCTTATAGGAGGGGGGCAGAGGGGGGCAATATGTCTTCTTTTATTCATTTATTTTTAAAAATGATACATTTTTACTTTCTCTTACCTCTATATATATGTTAATATATATAGAGAGAGAAAGTATTGGATTCATGTCAAAAATTCGATGTCGAGATTTTGATGGATCTTCACGTTTTGAGGTCCCCTGAATCCAAAAAAGTGGTTTTCGCGACATGGTCTGTCTGTGTGTCTGTGTGTCTGTGTGTGTGTCTGTGAACAAAATATCTCAAGAACGAAAAGAGTTAGGAGGTTGAAATTTTATATTTGAGTTAGGCACCCCCATGGGACCTGACACGAAGCTTTTGACCAAAATCGACCAAAGAGTACTAGTACTTTACTGATGCACTTTTTCAGTTTTTTTCGATTTTCTCAAAATTTGCTCCAACGATTTTTTTTTAAATTCAAAAATCAATTATTTTTTAGATTCTCTTTAAAATGTATATTCTCATTTTGTGATTGAAATCTTCTGAAGACCACTTTACTCTTGTTCTCCATAGAAAAGATAGGAGAAATGGTTGCCATGGTAACAAAATATAAACATTTTGCCATACTTATAAATTTTACATCTTAAAAATCGAATGTACCGTACTGTCGGAAACTAAATACATGTCGACACAAAAAATCTGGTGTGACAAGCACAGTACACAACATTCGATTACCGAAGGTAAGAGAAAGTTGTGTGCTGTGCGCCAGTCACACCAGATTTTTACTTTTTGAAAAATAAAATCTTTTAAATTAAAAAAAATTAAAAGAGAGTAAGAAATTCATTATTTTCCAAAATATTAAAAAAAGAAAATTAAAAATATTTATTTCCTTCCAAATAGTATAAATATAGCCTAAACAAATTTTTGATAAAATCACTAGCAAATTTTTTAAAATTTTATTAAAATTGTGATTTTATTTAAAATTTTTAAAGCTTTATAGTAGACTTGTTTTTGTTTTATACTATTTGAACATATTAAATTATTTTAATTTTCTAAAAAAAAAAAATTTTGCCCCCCCCCCCCTCCCTGATTCAAATTCGTTCCGGCGCCCCTGATTGTCTTACTTCTAATTGACAGTTTAGAATTTTAGGTGCAAAACAGCTCCATCCCCTGGTGACAAGTTTCAAAGACTTTGTAAAGATAACTTGTTTGTCGGAACATAGATCATAGATAATAACATAGATGGTCAAGAAATGTCGACGATAACACTAAAGAAAATCCTGACTATTCTTTGACGCATGATAATAATGACTCAGATTATGAAAATTTAGTAAGTATTAATTATGTGTTGATTCGCACTATCTTAGAACTAAACCTCAACATATTCAAGTTATTTTGGTTTAACCAAACGTTCAACTTTACAACATAATGTTATCCCACAAATACGAGGGACATATTTTAATAAAAAAAAAAAATTTATATGTCTAAATACAAAATAATTTTTTTATTTTTATATTTTTCATGTATTTAGAAGTGCCCCCGGGTTTGGCGTAGTAGGTAGCGCGCCTACCTCCTATACCAAACGTCGCGGGTTCGGACCCAGGCAGTCCGATGATTTTATTTAAGCCATTTGGATACCAGATGGCTTAAATAGAAATGCCTGACCCCACAATAGATATACTTCTCTACAACGGTTATCGTCTAAAGTCTTAAATGGCCTAAGCTGCCGAAAAGACTGTATGAATGTGTGTGTGAATGTGAGTGTGAACGAGAAAAAAGTGTGATTGTTTAAAAAAAAAAAAAAAAAAAAAAATGTATTTAGAAGTGTACAATAAAGGTGGGGAAACATTTTTCGTCAATAATAGTGATATTCAGGATTTATGGATTTTTCCAAAGTTTAAAATTGAAATATCTCAGAACTATATTTTTGTCACTATCTGCGCCCGAACTCTTCGATTGTTAGATTAGATTTGAAAGTTGTTAAAAAAAGAAGGCTTATTTCCACTATAAGATTAGTTTATATTCATTCAAAATGAGAAATTAATTTCCGGATCAATCATAAAGTAAAATCTTCAAATTTTATCAAAAAAGCATAAATGTAAGATAAACATAAAAGCAAAAACACTTGAGGAACAAATCCTATCTTTTTTAATCTGATTGTTTCTTCTTACGCAAAACAATTGACGCAATTGAAATTTAATATTCCAGTGTCTTCAAGAATAGAGCGGATAAATGTGAAATTTTAAATGGGTTAGGGATATCAAAAAGTTAAAATTTCAATTGGAAGAAAGGATTTTGAAAAAATTTAATACAAAATAAACGACGGTCTCTTAAGACAGATGAGTTATTCAAGCCGCTAACTTTTTCGTGCATGCCCCTCTACCCGGTTACTATAAAAAACGTCAAAAAAAATTGAGGTTTTTTTCCGTAAGACACCAAATTTAAAAAACACAAGGATATAACTAGGGCTCAGATTTATAGGCACTAAAAATTTTTAAAATAGGCAGGCAACTAAGCACTAAAAATTATTAAAATAGGCACTTAAAAGGCATTTATAGATTAAATAGGCACCAAAACCCAAAATAGGTCAAAATAGGCATTATAGGCACTAACAAATGCCTCTTACTTTATTCAGAATTTCATGAGACGTACACATATCATATTGGCCTAAATTTTAAGCCATAAATTAAAAAAAGGCAAATAGGGCGAAATCCGAGCCCTAGATATAACACAATAAGTATACTCCCAAAGTATGTTAAAAACGTATGAATTATTAGTCCGAATCGAGATATTTGTTGATTATTAATATTTGATTCAAATAAAGAGATTTCGATTCGATATTTAATATATAATTTCATTTGGATTTGAAGTGGTTACCAATCGAAATAAATACGGACAGGTCTAAATAGCCTCCGATGTATCAAAAATACCTTAAATAAATTAAAAAAAAAAAAAAATTTGATAAATTGAATTTGGGGTCGTCCACATATTACGTAACGCGCGTTAGAGGGGACGGGTCTGGTCAAAACGTTACTAATTGTGACATGGGGAACCCGGGGGGTTTTTAAGTGTGACATAACAATTCAAAGTTGAATTTATAAAATTTTTTGAAAAAAATCTGGTGTGACTGTCGCACAGCACACAACTTTCTCTTACCTTCAGTAATCGAAAGTTGTGTCACACCAGATTTTTTTGTGTCGACATGTATTACTATTTGGTTTCCGACAGTGCGGAACATTTGAATTCAGATGTAAAATTTATATTTTGTTACAATGGCAACCCTTTCTTCTATCTTTTCTATGAAGTATAAGAGTAAAGTGGTCTTCAGAAGATTTCAATGGCAAAATGAGAATATACATTTTAAAGATCATCTAAAAAATAATTGATTTTTGAATTTTAATCAAAATCATTAGAGTGAATTTTAAAAAAATCGGAAAAAAAAACTGAAAAAGTACATCAGTAAAGTACTAGTACTCTTTGGCTGATTTTGATCAAAAGCTTCCTGTCACGTCCCATGGAGGTGCCTAACTTAAATATAAAATTTCAACTTCCTAGCTCTTTTCGTTCTTGAGATATTTTGTTCACACACACGACAGACAGACCATGTCGCGAAAAGCACTTTTTTGGATTCAGGGGACCTCAAAGCGTGAAGATCCATCAAAATCTCGGCATCGAATTTTTGACATGAATCCAATACTTTCTCTCTCTATATATATAGAGGTAAGAGAAAGTAATTAATTTGAGATTCATATTTGAACAACATTTTTGAAAAAATTTTATTAGTCAAATTTTTTATTTTAACTTTTATAAAAGAAATATAAAATATGGATAATAATTAATCAGTGAAATATTAGATTTATTTTCTTGGGATACTCTGAGAATGAATGTTGCTACTATCAGATGTCATTCATTTCTTGCCAGTTCAAAGTTTGGAATAATAGACTATCTTATAAATCAAAAGATAATTATTTTTTTAATACTATATCCATATAATCTCTAAAAAAAAGAATCTGATAATGAATCACCATATAATTTTTGATAAGATACTAATCACTTCACCTCTATCTTGTAAATACGATAAATCATGAAGTTATCACGTCGGAGGGGAGGTGGGAGTTCTTATAAGGCATTCAATGCCGGCTCGAGTTCTCCGATTCAGTTTAATCGGTGACTGGTAACGAAAATGCTAGTTACAAATTGGCTACGTGAATTTAGTAAAAGACTTGCAGGCAAAAAAGTTATCGACGAGGACGAAGTATCCAGTCTCAAACGTGTTCTCACCGTTTATGATTTAACCGCCCTTGGCGTCGGAAGTACTCTAGGTGTGGGTGTTTATGTACTCGCTGGGGAAGTTGCCCGGGAAGATGCCGGTCCCTCAGTAATCATCTCATTTCTCATTGCGGCAGTCGCGAGTGTCTTCGCAGGTAAATTCACTAAAAAAAAAAATGAAATTTAAAGAAAAAGGGAAATGAAAGTTAAAAATACATATTCTCACCCATATTATTATAAACTATCCAACAAGGTACAGTAGAAAAAGTTCATCTTTTCTCTACTAAAAAGATACAAATAAAATCAATGGTCCAAGAGGGTTGAAGCTTTTAGATAAAAGGGTTTTGTAGAACAAAGATTTAAGTTTGGCACCCCCATGGGTCGTGACACGAAACTTTTGAACGAAATCGGCCAAAGAGTACTAATACTTTACTGATGCACTTTTTCCGTTTTTTTCGATTTCCTCAAAAATCACTCAAACAATTTTGATTAAAATTCAAAAATCAATTATTTTTTAGATGCTCTTTAAAATGTATATTCTCATTTTGCCATTGAAATTTTCTGAAGCATCACTTTACTCTTGTACTCCATAGAGAAGAATAGGAGAAATGGTTGCCATGGTAACAAAATATAAATATTTTCCCATACTTATAAATTTTACATCTAGAAATTCGAATGTACCGTATTGCCGGAAACTAAATACATGTCAACACAAAAAATCTGGTGTGACAAGCACAGAACACAACTTTCGATTACCGAAGGTAAGAGAAAGTTGCGTGAGCCCTCGGGGCTTGGCGTAGAGGTTAGCGTGCTAACCTCGTATACCAAACGTTGCGGATTCGGACCCCAGGCAGTCCGATGATTTTATTTAAGCCAATTGGATACCAAATGGCTTTAACAAGAATGCCTGGACCCCAAATAAATATATATTATATAAATACGAGTATCGCTTAGAGTCTTAAATGGCCTAAGTTGCCGAAAAGACTGTGTGAATGAGAAAAAAGTGTAAGTGTTTAAAAAAAAAAAAAAAATTCAAAGTTGTGTGCTAAACGACCAATCGAAAATAAATAAAGAATGAAATTGATAGCTTGCTGGCAAGAAGAAGAGACAACAGCCACCAAGATCATTGTTGTTAAGCAACGCCAAGCGGTGCTGAAAATCGGTATAGATAACCTCTGAACCGTTGAACGCCCGCCGAAAGAATAAATAATAATTATAATAAATTTATGGCTTCAGCAGCCGTAATGACTCAAAAAAAATATATTGATAACTTAAAATCCAAGGGATGTGGGTTCGACTCCCATGCAGTCCGATTAATTGAATACCACTTGGTATAAATAAGTGTACCTGGATCTAGAGTTTGATTTTGGTGAAGTATGCGAGTGTCCGGTGGTCTCTATAAAGAGCAAAGGAAGTAAACGCCCGATGCCCGTGATCCTAGGGATCATAAAATCACTTGGCCTACTAGCAAAGAATAGAAAAAACTATGACAATGAGCAGCCGAGATTGCACATTGAATATTAATTAATATCTTTATAGTATTAAATGATAGATGCCTAATAAATAATTGTCAAGGCCTCATTTCACGGAATGGGAATTTATTTATTTAATCAAAATTATGGGTGTCAGTAGAGAGGTAATTTGAGCATAAGTGGGGGATGGAGAGGGGGGGAGTTTTTTCATTAAATAAAAATATAAATCCTCAAGCAGGCACTGGATTGGAAATTGGATCTCACCACAATAGACCCCCGGCAACTCCTCGAGGAGAGGGAGTTGCTGTGACATACCGTCCTGTGGAAGGGACGTAAAGAAGGTTCCCTCTCTTCGAAAGGAGTCGGTGCTGAGGGAGTCCCTCCTCAAACTCGGCCATCCTCTCTAATGAGAAATCAATTCGTTAACTAGAAATGAACGCACGTAGGAGGAGTTAGAGATAGGAAATGATGTAACTTCACGGGGTGCCGGTAGATGGCTACGGCCAAAGCCCGGTTGTGTTTGAAGTGTGTGTCTTCGTGCATGGAAGCACCTCGGGTAAATAAACGGAGATCCTGGCAGGAATTTCAAATAATAATTGTTGCTTTGGCTATTTGTCTATTATAGGAACATATAGATAGGAATTTATCTTTTTTATGGAATTAATTTACTGTCTTTTGTTTTTAAATATACGTAAAATAGAACAATCTGAAAGAGTGTTTTTTCTATTTTCCAGGTAAAAAACATAGTATATATTTAATAATAGCTTTTCCTATTTCTTTTCTAATTTTTATCAGTTTAAATTATTTGCAAACATTTCGAAAGACTTAGAAAAGAATATACAAATAAAAATAAAAAATTAAGACGCTGCTGTCAAATAGAAAATCCCACCTAGTGCAATATTTTTTTTTTTTTAAACACTCACACTTTTTCTCTATCACACTCACACTCACACACACATTCACACAGTCTTTTCGGCAACTTAGGCCATTTAAGACTTTTACGATTTCCGTTATAGAGATTAATATACCTATTAGGGGTCCAGGCATTCTTATTTAAGCCATTTGGTATAAAGTAAAAAAATTATTAAACACCCGGGGCCACCCCCCCACTTTTGATATAGAGGTTAGCACGCTAACCACTACACTAAGCCCCGAAGGCTTAAATAACAAAAACTGCTATTATTGTTAAAATTGGAATGCCCTTCTCGTTATATGCGAGAGGATCGAGTCAGCTTTCGAAATTGAATTGAATGATGAATTCAATTTTGAAAACCGACTCGATCCTCCCACATATAACGAGAAGGGCATTCCAATTTTAACAATAATAGCAGTTTTTGTTATTTAAAGTGCATAAATCTCTATATTGCACATGAAGCCCCTCACGTTTTGGGGAAAATACATAATATATTAGGCATATTATGCCTTTTTGACACAGCCCCACTCTGATGATGGTCCAAACCTAGGGTCGAAACGTTAGCCGTGGGCTGAATATCTAATAATCAGGCGAGGACAGAAGAAGAAGAAGAAGAGTTTAAATACTTAATAAATCTTATATTATAAATAAATAAATATATTTAATATTTACTGACACTAAGTATCTCCTAAGAACGAGTTATGGAGTTTTTAAAACGTCGACTTTCAGAAATGATTAATCGATTCCGAGAATCGAAAATCGACTTTTCGAATCCCTAGAATATTATATGTCTGTATTGGTGTAGACTCGCGGGATAATTTGTGGCCAACAGCCTTGTTAAATAAAGAGAAGAAAAAAAAGTTTTTAAGAAATTTATAATAAAAAAAATGTTGATATTGTCAATAGTACTAGATAGATGAGGAGCAAATAATAGAGTTTATTAAAAAAAAAAAAAAAATGTAATCAGAGCTTGGGGAATTCAGTATCAATCAAAGAACAAACACTTAAACTCTCATCTTATCCAATCTCAAGTTATCAATAGTATCTTTAATGCTGTCTTAGAAACAAAATTTTAATATATTAGCATTAAGCTACTTTGATTTAAATAAATTATGAAAATTTTTATAGGGGGTGAAATCTTTAGTGGTCATTGCATTTAGCTTATTATTTCAATAGAAGCTGGCATCCTCTCTCGTCAATTTTCTTAAATAGATCATTTCTAAAGCATAGATCATGTCCCTGTTCATGGGCGTAGCCAGACATCTTGTTGGGGGGGGGGGCAACCCCTCGATAGAGCGACAGGCAGGGGGTTTGCAATTAATATATACATAGATTATTAATTATTAAAATATATATTTGTTTTTGTTTTGTTTTTTTTTTTAATTTTTAGGACAAGCCAGAGGGGCAAAGGCCCCCCTACCTCCCCCTGGCTACGCCCATGTCCCTGTTTTGTGCTTATTCAGGTTTGGATCTCGCGCTCAATCGGAGTTCCTTTTCTATTTTAAATTTCAATCTTTTGACCTGAAAGTAACTACAGTGCGAAAATCAATTTTGTAAGAAGCAGGGGCGTATTCAGAAAATTTTTTCGGCGGTGGGGGAGGTTAGACTATCTGGATAATTAGCCCCTCCACCTATTTAACTACTTCCCCTGCTTTTGATTAATCTCAGCGAGAGAGGGAAAGCCACGCCCATAGCTTTTTATTCAATCCTGATTATTGGGGGTTTCTTAAATAAATCTTAAATCTTTTGGTCGAGGTAATGAATGAGAGCCTCTCGCTCAGGGGCCCACATCTTGTGGGTACGTGGATGGCGACCAGGAGCTGCCCGAGCTGGGACTGGTAGTCCTTCAATTCTTTGTATGTCTGTCTCTTACTTCCACTTTTCAACAGGCGTAAGACCGTATGACGGGCCGGCCTGTCCTATTTCTTCCGGTCGCAAAAACGCTTGATAGAATTGGAGGAGGAAAGTGAGGTCCGCCGACCCCGCGTCGTGGGAATAAGGCGAAGACAGAAGAAGAAAAAGAAGAATGAATGAGAGAGCCTCATTTAAAATAATTTTATTCCAATTTGTTAAATTTGTAAATTTCTCAGTCACAATTCATTATAAATAAAATCATTTATTCTTTTGATTATGAGGGATTAGCACCGATTTAATATCAAGTGTTAAGTAATATTTTCAAACAGAATTCAAGGATTTTAATTTGAAATATTATTATTGATATGGAAATATATTTTATCACTCTTTTTTGGGCATTGTGTTTTTTTTTAATTTTGTAAATTATACGTAGCATATTTTAATTAAGTTTAAATGCAGCTAAGGTTATTTCTTTATTCATTTAATTCACACAGCTGACGTTTCGGTTCCGTGTTTGAACAACTCTTATATAATAAATAATGAATCAATATGTACCTGGTCATCTCATACTGTGTATATAGGCCTATTTATTATATAAGAGTCAGGGGCGTATATAGAAATTTTTTCGGGGGGGGGGCGAACTCAAAAATTTTTCTGTGGAAAATTTTTTTTTAAGAAACTATACTTTTTTTCACACGAAATTTTTTGCGGAACAGTTTTTTTATATTGCGGAACCAAAGTTGTCCATCCGGCGGAAAAATTTGTTGCGCTGATATCTGTATATCCCTATATATGTATATGTGTTTGGGAAATTTCGGGGGGCCCGGGCCCCCTCGCCCCCCTTATATACGCCCCTGATAAGAGTTGTTCAACAATGTATAAAATCCACTATGATAACCAATTACATAATGACTTTTTGCCAGTCCTTAGGATGGTTCAAACACGGAACCGAAACGTCAGCTGTGTGAATTAAATGAATAAAGAAAAAACCTTAGCTACATTTCTCAATTCTGTCTTCTTATTAATTTAAAATATTAAAATGCTGAGGTATATCATGAATTAAGAGCTTGTTTAATTTAGAAAAGAGAAATTTTAAGAAAAAATTTACTTGGATAATAGAGAAAAAAAAAAAAAAATTAGTCAAATTGAAAATACAGTCGACTCTCGATAATTAGAAATCCAAGATACTGGACGAAAAATTCGAATTATCGAGTTTTTGAATTATAAAGGAGTTTGAATTATCAAGAGGAAAGAAAAGTTTTTTTTTTTTTTTTTTTTTTAAGAAAAGAAGTTCGAATTTATATATGCCTATAGAAAGTTTATCTTTTTTTCGAACCCCTTTCCACCGTGGCGATAATTTTTTTTTCAATAAACTATTATATATATAGATAAATTTTTTTTTTCGGACACAGTAAGGGAGAAGTACTTCTGCCCATATAAATTATTTAAATACGCTCGATAACTCGAAATCGTGACAAAGAATTGAGAAGTTGAGCTGGGCGCACAGTGTCGTCATTTGGGAGGGGTGGTTAGGGGGAGAACATTTACCCCCTCCCCCAAGGGCTCTGATTTTTTTTTTAAATTTTATATTATCTTCTTCTTCTTCTTCTTCTTTATATATATAATTCTTCTGTACGTGTGTATGTGACTGAACTCCTCCTAAACGACTGAACCAATTATGATGAAATTTTCTGTGTATGTTTGTGAGAATCCCGGAGAGGTTTTGTTTCACAAATAACAATAAGTTAATGAGTAATTAACCGTTAAAATAAGAAAAAAATAAAAATTAGGAGAAATAGTTGCCATGGTAACAAAATATAAATATTTACCCATGTTTACGATTTTTTTTTATTTATTTACATTTTGAATTCTAAAATATCGGCGTAAATTTTTTGTCTGTGTACCGGGAGAGTCCCGGAAAGGATATGATTCACAAAAAATCTTAAGTTCATAAATAATTAACCGTTAAAATAAACTCTATATATAAAAATGAAAATGGAAAATGTACAGTATGTACCGGTATGCATATAAGTATTCGAGCAAGGGGGTTCAGGGGCGCAGCCCCCGGCTAGACGGAAAGCCCCGCCGAAGGCGGGGCTTTGCGTCTAGTTCTAAATAAAATATTTCTAAATTTATCTATATAGAGTATATAAACTGTACAGATTAATTTGAGGATGTGTAAAAGAAATAAACTGTACAAAATTAAACAATTAATTAAATTAAATATCTTTTGGCCAAATTTAAGTAAATTAAAAAAAAAATAAAGTTCCCCCCCCCCCCCAAGAAAAAGTTGAAATGCCGCCACTGAGTAGGAATTGCTAGGAAAAATTCGAATTATAAAGAGGGGGTGAGTGGCCTAGTTCGAGTTATAGAACGTTCTCTCCCCTCCCCTCTTGTTATGAAAAAAATTTCGAATTATCGAGCGTATTTATAAATAATTTTTCGATTTACCGAATTTTACAGCTGGGAGATCGAATTATAAAAAAATTCGAATTATCGAGAGTCGACTGTACCATAATTCATTTCCATTTATTCAAGAGGATCATTGAAACAAAAAATTTTATAAATTCATCAAAGTAAAATCAAGTCCGCTAAGATTTGCAATTAAAATAAAAAGCTCATTGGTTAATATTGCTTTATGATAAGAATTACGAGAATAAGTTTTTTGTCATGATAAGATAAAAACATGTTGAAAATCCCACATAATAATTAAGAACTTGAATATTTACAAAAAGATAATGAGAAAAAATTTCAAAATATAAGAGCAAAGATAATATAATAGACAAAAGTAGCTAAAAACGGTTAATAAAAAATTGAAAGTGATTCATTTGAAAAAAGGATTAACCTGAGATTAATTTTTTTCTAAATTAGCATAATAAATGATAAGAGTTATGACTTTAAGGATGAATTTTTTTTTTTTTTATCTTTATTTAATAAATCGGTAGTGATCTTTCCTTGGCTTTCTAGTATCTATTCCGGTTGACTGATTTACTCCAAAAGTTGATACAGATTTGTACAATTTTTAATGTAAGAAACACATACCAAAGTTGATTAAATAATTTAAGCTTTCACGATTGTTATTACAGGGGAATCCCGATATTTCGTAGCCCGATTATTCGTATTCCGGCTAATTCATACAAATTTACGGTCCCCAGAGAAAATCCCGATAACTGGTATAAAAACAATACATTTCAGTTCTCTCGGAAATTGGTATTGTTTTGATGCTCGAGGTCACTTGAAACGTCTTCTTATAGGTATTTCCAGCTTAAGAAGCTCGTTAATTCGTACTGTAAGTAAGGAAGATAAAAATTTATTAGGGGTTTAAAAAAAAACCTGACAAAATTCGATTCGCCGTGTTTTGCACCACTAAATCACCTCCTAATGAATTTAGGATTATTAATAGCGATATGGATTGTCTAGAATTACAGGGAGATATTAATAGCCTTGTCTCATGGTGCACTTCGAATAGGCTTGATTTGAATATATCAAATTGTCAAACGACCTCATTTACCAGGAGAAGGATGGGCATTTCTTTTGATTATGAGATCAATGGCTGTCCTCTCCTTAGGGTGAGCGAGGTGAGGGATTTAGGAATCTACCTTGATTCAGAATTGAGATTCAGGAAGAGAGTATCTCTGTATATTAAAGACCTGGATGCACTCAAAACCTTGTATACGTCCCTGGTGAGGAGTGTTGTTGAGTATGGTTGTCTCATTTGGAGTGGTCACTCCGAGGCATTTAATGACTCAATTGAAAAAATTCAGAAGAGGTTCCTCAAGTTCCTATTCTCCCGGGCATTTGGGTTTTACACATATGATGTCAGGTATGACCATCTTTTGGGTCTATACGTGGAGAGAAGGAGAAAAAATTCCCTCCTCTATCTCCACGGGATGCTGAATGGTCATATTGATGACATCAATATGTTGGGGGAGATAGGGTTAGTTATGCCTGCATATTCGCGGAGGTATTTTCGGTGTGAATTGTTCCAGAACAAATTTGGGAGTCCGTTCGCCGATCTCAACGATTCTGAGACTCGGCAACGAGGTCGGTGTGGACTTCTAAAATAGAAGTGTTTTTCGTTAGGGCCATTGCTCAAGGATGAGAGGCGCAGGGTCCCTGCATCTCCTTCCATTTCTCTCCTATTCTCTTTGTAAATGGACACTAAATCTGTTAAGAGAATTTGTATTCATAAAAACATAAATATAAATAAATAAATAAATTAAAATATTATCTAACAGCAACCCTCCTGCCCTCTGGGCTTGGTTAGTCTGCTAACCTCATATACCAAACGTCGCGGGTTCGTACCCCAGGCAGTCTGATTTTATTTAAGCCATTTGAATACCAAATGGCTTAAATAGAAATGCCTGGACTCCCAATAGATATTATAAATAATAACGGTTATCGTCAAAAGTCTTAAATGACCTAAGTTGCCGTGTGTATGTGTGTGTGAATGAGAAAAAAGTGTGAGTCTCCCTCCTCCTTGGTCAAATCTAAATGGATTGACCCAAATTACTTACAGATTTTATCTTATATTAAATTAATTGTTATCCAATATGATAAATAAATTATATCGGTTAGGAAAGGAGCGAACTACGGACCTCGAACTCTGAGATAATGTACAGAAGAATTTTAATTAATAAATCCTAGACCCTAGTCCAAAAACAGAGGTCTTATGCTAGGAGTTCGCTTCCCGTCCTGAGCAATGAAATCTTAAATTCATAAGTGATCTTATCAACGAATCATAATTTTGAAATTTGTTTAATTTTTGATTTCTCTTTTATTAGGTCTCTGTTATGCTGAATTCGGAGCTCGAGTTCCGCGTGCAGGTTCTGCTTACGTTTACAGTTACGTATCTACCGGAGAGTTTATTGCATTCATCATTGGCTGGTCCCTTGTGCTCGAATATGTTATAGGCAAGTATATGAAGAGTTTGAATTAAAAAAAAAAAAAGTGGGTGATTTTAATAAAAATTGATAATAATTTCAGGTGCCGCAAGTGTTGCTAAAGGATTCAGTAATTATATAAATGACATGGCCAATGATACGATATCAGATAATTTAAACAGTACTATACCGATGCGAGTTCCGTACTTAGCCGATTATCCGGATTTCATTGCGTTTTCTTTAACATTCATTTGTACAAGTAAGTTTTTTTGTTATTAAAAGGGAATGGATTCAATTTTATTTTAAAATTAAAATCATTTGCTTCATACACAGGAAAATGAGTTAACAGATTAAAGTTTTTCTCACTGAAAATTTTCAATTTAGAGATTTAATAGTAAGGCCGGTGCACACTCTGCGTCATCGACATAACGCAAATCTTGAAATATAAAACACAGTGCAAATGGAATCAATATAAGTATTTCAGATTTGGCTTCACTTCACGGGTACCCCAAATTGAAACTTATAAACCGAAACAGATATCTTAAAAATGAAAAATTTCATTATTCAATTTGTCAAGAAAATTATTCTATCTTGAAATCATTTCTTTGTCCCGGATTTTTGTAATTACTAACGTGTCAAACATACTAGGCCTACTGTATTAGAAATAACTTGTGCCTTTAATTCTTTGAGTAAAGCCTTCTCGAGAGAAGGAGGGATGACATCCTGAAAAATTCAGAAAATCTTTTGGGTAATCGCTGGGATTGTAGCGAACTGTTGGCAAAAATAGACTTCAAGGTCCCAGCGGTTGCCCTGAGGTCCGGGTCCCTCTTCTATCTCGAGAGCCCTAGACAAGTCTAATTTTTAAAATGTGCTCGGAATATGCCAGGAAAGACAGCATTTGATATGCTATTTTTGTGCAATTTTTTGTGATAGTTTTACTTTCTCTTACCTCTATATATATGTTAATATAAAGAGAGAGGAAGTATTGGATTCATGTCAAAAATTCGATGTCGAGATTTTGATGGATATACACTAGGGTGGCCGCAAAAAACAAAATTTTTTAATTTCTTTCGGCCGAACCTGCTAAAAGTTGTCTTTTGGCTAGAAAATGATAATGGAAAAGTTTTAGCTAAATTGGATAACGTTAACCCGTGCCTCATTGGGGATAACATTTTGAAAAAGTGCGATTTTATCTAAAAATTCATATATGAATACGACACTTGGTTTTCATTTAAGTATACTTAAATGAAAACCAAGTGTCGTAGAAAACTGATTCTTTTCTCATTTCGTAGCAAATTTAATTCTCTTGAGGTTTTATAATAACCATTTTTTCATTAAAATTTATAGATTTAGAGATATTTACAAATTTGCATTTCGGTTTTGTTATATTGCTCTTTCTGAAAAATAAGTGGAAAGTCACATTATAGACTATTCGATATAACATTTTGCCGGAAAAATATTCCGAAGGGAATGAAATTTTTACTGATTATTTGGGGATACACTAAAATGCCAATCCTAAGTTTTCGACCTCTAGGACCATGTGGGGGGAGGGGGAGGGGGACAAAAACCTCAAAAATTTGAGAATTCTTCAGTTTTTTGCTTATATCTCGTAAACTATACATATTTTGTGAAATATAGCACAATACAAAGTTGTAGAGCATTAAATTTGCTAAAGTTTGGTACATAAAACGAATTCGTAGACCCAATACTAACCGACTCCATAGGAAAGATAGGAGAAATGGTTGCCATCTAGCAAAATATAAATATTTTCCCATATAAATTTTACATCTTGAAAATCGAATGTACCCTACTGTCGGAAACTAAATACATGTCGACACAAAAAATCTGGTGTGACAAGCACTGAACACAACTTTCGATTACCTAAGGTAAGAGAAAGTTGAGTGCTGTGCGTCAGTCACACCAGATTCTTTTTTTAAAGGCTAATTTATAAAGCATGAAACTATCGCTGAGAGTTATTTTGAATTTCTCTTTCGTTTTTTATTAAAATAAATTGAACTAAAAGTATTTTGTATATTTCAGTTGCTTTAGCGTTTGGCTTGAAAGAATCTACACTAGTGAATAATGTCATAACGTGTATCAATCTCACTGTCATTTTGTTTTTTATCATCGCTGGAGCAATTACTGGTGAGATTTTTATTATTTAATTTAAAAAAAAAAAACAAAAAAAATTAACATAATAATTATACGAAATGGTTTATATTTCAGCAACATCTGACAATTGGAGAATTGACCCCACTGAAGTTGCTGATTCAGTTCACGTCGGTGATGGAGGGTTTTTTCCTTTTGGGTTCAAAGGCATAATCAAAGGAGCTGCGAGATGTTTCTTCGGATTCGTGGGATTCGATTGTATTGCTACCACTGGTCAGTCTTCTACACACTAACCAAGGTTTTTAAGCTAAAAGATGTACTTATATTGGAATTTTTTCAAAGGGGAGGAGGCCATCAACCCGCAGAAATCGATTCCATTAGCCATTTTAGGGTCCTTGACTATCGTGTTTCTCGCTTACTTCGGGATCTCAACTGTATTAACAATGATGATTCCTTTCTATAATATTGGGGTAAGTTTTTATTTTATTTCATTATTATTGGTTAAAATTGTTCAGGGGCCCACATCGCAATAAAAATCGATCCACATTAAACCGCCTTCTTGTAGAGAAAAAGACGATCAACCTCTTTATTTAAATCACATTATTACTATGTGCGCTTTTTTACTTTCTCTTACCTATGTATATATGTAATATATATATAGAGAGAAAGTATTGGATTCATGTCAAAAATTCGATGTCGAGATTTTGATGGATCTTCACGTTTTGAGGTCCCCTGAATCCAAAAACCTGGTTTTCGCGACATGGTCTGTCTGTGTGTGTGTGTGGGTGGGTGGGTGGGTGTGTGGGTGGGTGGTGTGTGTGTCTGTGTTCAATTTTAAGCATGAAGGAATTGAGCTACGAGGTTGAAATTCTATATTTAAGTTAAACACCCCCCCGGACGCGGAAAAATAAGCTTTTAATCAAAATCGGCCAAAGATTACTAGTACTTTACTGATGTACTTTTTCAGTTTTTTTTCGATTTTCTCAAAATTTGCTCCAACGATTTTTTTTTAAATTCAAAAATCAATTAATTTTTAGATTCTCTTTAAAATGTATATTCTCATTTTGCGATTGAAATCTTCTGAAGACCACTTTACTCTTGTATTTCATAGGGAAGATACGAGAAATGGTTGCCATGGTAACAAAATATAAATATTTTCCCATACTTATAAATTTTACATCTTGAATTCAATTGTACCCTACTGTCGGAAACTAAATACATGTCGACACAAAAAATCTGGTGTGACAAGCACAGAACATAACTTTCGATTACCGAAGGTAAGAGAAAGTTGTGTGCTGTGCGCCAGTCACACCAGATTTTTTTACTTTCTCTTACCTATATGTATATGTTAATATACATATATATAGAGAGAGAAAGTATTGGATTCATGTCAAAAATTCGATGTCGAGATTTTGATGGATATACACGTTTTGAGGTCCCATGAATCAAAAAACGTGGTTTTCGCGACATGGTCTGTCTGTGTGTCTGGGTTCAATTTAAAGCATGAAGGAATTGGGCTAGGAGGTTGAAATTTTATATTTAAGGTAGGCAACCACCTGAGGCGTGAAAATAAGCTTTTGAACAAAATCGGCCAAAAAGTACTAGTACTTTACTGATGTACTTTTTCAGTTTTTTTTCGATTTTCTCAAAATTCGCTCCAACGATTTTTTTTTTAATTCAAAAATCAATTATTTTTTAGATTCCCTTTCAAATGTATATTCTCATTTTGCCATTGTTACTTCTGGAGAACACTTTACTCTTGTACTTCATAGGAAAGATAGGAGAAATGGTTGCCATGGTAAAAAAATATAAATATTTTCCCATACTTATAAATTTTCCATCTTGAATTCTAATATATTGTCGAAAACTAAATATATGTCGACACGAAAAATTTGGTGTGACAAGCACAGAACACAACTTTCGGTTACCGAAGGCTTAAATAAGAATGCCTGGATCCCATATATGTATATTAAATCAATAACGGTTATCGTAAATGTCTTATATGGCGTGAGTTGCCGAAAAGACAGTGTGAATGTGTATGTGAGTGTGAGTGTGAATGAGACAAAAGTGTAAATGTTTTTGTAAAAAAAAACAAACTAATTTTTACTTTTTTTCAATCTTAAATTTTCTAATGAATTTTCAATAATTTTCAGGAAACGTTAGCAGATGCATTTAGATACCACGGCTGGGAATGGGCTCAATGGATTGTGACTATAGGTGCCCTGTTCAGTCTCACAGCAAGTCTTTTCGGCGCCCTTGTCCCTCTGCCCCGTGTTATTTATGCTATGGCATCTGATGGCTTGCTATTTAAATTTCTTGGAAAGGTTAATGCTCGATTTAAAACTCCAATTATTGGTACTTTGGTCGGTGGAGGACTCACAGGTTTGTAATTATTTACAAGAATAACTTAAGAATTTACCGTGTTTTGGAAATAATTAGGAAAAATGGAAATTTTTACTTTCTCTTACCTATGTATATATGTAATATATATATAGAGAGAAAGTATTGATTCATGTCAAAAATTCGATGTCGAGATTTTGATGGATCTTCACGTTCTGAGCTCCCCTGAATCCAAAAAAGTGGTTTTCGCGACATGGTCTGTCTGTCTGTGTGTCTGTCTGTGTGTCTGTGTGTCTGTGAACAAAATATCTCAAGAACGAAAAGAGCTAGAAGGTTGAAATTTTATATTTAAGTTAGGCACCCCCATGGGACGTGACACGAAGCTTTTGAACAAAATTGGCCAAAGAGTACTAGTACTTTACTGATGCACTTTTTCAGTTTTTTTTCGATTTTCTCAAAATTTGCTCCAACGATTTTTTTTTTAATTCAAAAATCAATTATTTTTTAGATTCTCTTTAAAATGTATATTCTTATTTTGTGATTGAAATCTTCTGAAGACCACTTTACTCTTGTACTCCATTGAAAAGATAGAATAAATGGTTGCCATGGTAACAAAATATAAATATTTTCCCAAACTTATAAATTTTACATCTTGAATTCAAATGTACCCTACTGTCGGTAACTAAATATATCTCAACACAAAAAATCTGGTGTGACAAGCACAGTTCACAACTTTCGATTACCGAAGGTAAGAGAAAGTTGTGTGCTGTGCGCCAGTCACACCAGATTTTTGTAATCCCTTTTGTGTAAATCTGTTATGAGAATTGAATGAGTTTGAGTTTGTTACCACTCCCAAATAAAGTACCCTTGAATAAACCGTCAAAAAAAATCCGATTTCTTTTTTAGTTTTCCCAAAATGATGACAGTTGAGTGAAATAGTGAAAAATCAAAAATCAAAAATTGCCTGTTTTTAAGAAATAAAATGGAGCTCTTACGGGCCGTGAGAGAGGTAAACATTAGAAAATTTTCTCTTATATTTAATTTTCAAATAATTGTATAAATTTTCTGTTTTCTTTTGTTGATTGTGCTAAATTGATTAATTTATATACTTAATAAAGTGTGGGTTAGCAATCGGAACCCGAAATGGGTACCCAAAGAGACCCTTTTATAAATGAATTTTTAAATGCCCGTAACTTGGAAGAAGATGAAGGTTATCTACTTCAGATTGCCCAGGCAATGGAAGGAGACTGTAACCAATGGTCAAGCGAAAGAGAAGAATATCATGGAAATAGTGAACCGCAAATTTCGTCGAAAAGGAAACTTGAAGAATGCTCGACACCGTCGAACGAAGCTAAAATAAATAAAAACAACGGTTTGTCATTAAATAAAGAATTGTGTTGCATCCCACGATCAAATTTTCAAACACAACAAATACTCAATGTAAACCCAGTCAATGATAACATTCCACCCCTACCCAATTCGAGTTTCAGCGAAAATAATTTACAAAATTCCCAAACCATTGTAGAAAATGTCTATGCAAAGCTTTGCAGTAAAAACCGATACAACTCTTCCGATATCGGACCTTATACATTATACATAGAAAACATTAATAAAAGAATTAAGGTCCATGCCATGTTCGTTGGCAAATTACTTAGAAATAATTTGTTTAATATATATAAAAACATTAATTATATTCATTCGGTCGATCAAAAAAGAGTCAGGATTTTATTAAATTCGTTTCAAGAAGCAAATCTTCTGTTAGAAGCTAATTTTTGGGCCGCAAATAGTCTGTGCTGTTATATTCCCAATTTCAAACTCTATAAACAAGGAATAGTGAGAAATGTAGATTATTCTATAACAGAAGAAGAGTTATTAAACTTCTCTGAGTCCAATCCAAAAATTATTAAAGCCAGTAGGATATTCAAAAAAGATATAAAAAATCCTTCAAATAGGATCCCCACTCCTGTATTTATTATGACGTTTCGTGGCCAAATTATACCTAACAAAATTAAAATTCTAGGAGTTTATTGCAAGGTCGAGGCCTATGTCCAACGGGTAGTGCAATGTAAAAATTGTCTACGTTTTGGACATTTTGCTGACCACTGCAAGTCCAAGATGAGATGTGACGTCTGTGGGGGCTTTCATTCCTCCGATAATTGTATTGAACCTCTTCAGTGTGTTCACTGCAAGGGAAAACATAGGGCAACAAATAAATCATGTCCAGAATTTTCAATTCAGCAAATTATCAAAACAACAATGGCAAACGAAAACCTTTCTTACTTAGAAGCCAAGGATTTCCTCACCCAAGACTCTTATGCCAATAAAGTGGGTCCTGATTTAAATAGTAAAAGTTTTCCCCCGCTCCCAGCTAGGGAAATCCCTTCCAAAAGCGCTAACTTTACTAAAGCTTCGTCTGGTTCTACAGGTACTAATATAAACCAACCTAGGTACAGTCCACTTGTAAACAATAGCCAAGAAAACACAATAGAAAATTATTCGCAAATTTCATCCCCAGTCATTTCTCAACCCAATGTGCCCTCGATCCAAAATATCTCTAATACCCTCAACATCCCAAGTCGGCCTTTAATAGAAAATGCAACGTATCTCAATAATCGCACAATTCTAAAAGATTTAAGGCTCTAACAGACAGAACGCGAAATTCGCGTCGCTTGGCGTTTTTTCAACGCCGCGAAAGGCCGCGAAATGTTGTATAAGGCAAGACTGTATCATCCCCGTCACACAGGGGGCGAACTTACGCGGCGTAAACGCTCTCTTTCGCGCGACAGCTTTTTCGAGTTGTACAAATTTACAACTCCTTCGCGCGAACAGGCGAATCATCAAGATGAGTAATGAAATAAAAAAACTTATAGAGTTAAAAACACTTGTTTTTTCGCCTCTAACTAAATAAAAGTAAATAATAAAATATGTTTTTTGTTGGCAGCCAATCTATGATTAGTAAAAAGTCCGAATCGAGGTAATTGAATAGTATTATCTTATTCTAATTTACAAGCCTCGAAAAATATTTAATCAAAGTTATCATTAATAAAATAAGATTTAAATAAAATCTAATTTTGCAATGATATTCTATTTCTTTCGTAATATAATACTTTATTTATAAAATATTTATAAATTCATTAAATAAAGGTTGTTGAAACATATACACAATACCGGATCGTACGCCCAGATTACGCTTCCTGTGTGGCTTAGCAAAAACGCCTTTCGCCGCGAAATACGCGCGTAGCCTGAGCGACGCGAATTTCGCGTTCTGTCTGTTAGAGCCTTTAGTACTAAATATCCTAAACGCGATTTTCTCAAACAGTTTTTCATCATCCCCATCCGAACTGGCAGCCCCACAAAATCAAAAAATCATCCTGGACATTATAGAAGCTAATATAACACATCACATGTCATCTTCCCACACTCTGCCTGAACAAAATTGTATAAGTATTGTAGGGAATTGTAAAATAAAATACAAAAATATATTTACAATTCTAAATTGTTTGTTTATTAATTGATTTAAAATAAAGTTATTTAAATATATTAATTAATAAAATGAATATATACAAATAGTTCACAAAAGTGTCGAAACGGCAAGTTGAATGTATTTACATAAAAGTTCATAAAACGGCACGATAATTAAATAATTATATTTACAATGGGATGGCGAGATAATGAGAGAAGGCACTTCACGATGGCGGTCCCGACGTCGTCTTCTTGGGTAATTCTTCTGAATACTGATGGACCGTCTGTCCGTCGAAATGTGGTACCGGATCAGTGAACCCGTCTGATTCTACTGGCCTGGTCGTCTTCTTTGAATAATGGCGAACCGTCTGTTCGCCAGTTATTCCGTCGAAATAGGAATCCGTCTGATTCCGCTGTGGTCTTCCTACGTCTTGAGCACAAAGGCACACCTTGCCTCGGAAGATTGTACTTGCGTGGGAATAATGAGATTGCGAGAGAAAACGCGACGCGCACTTAACTGATGGCGGTGTCTTCTTCGGCAATTTCCCTGGATAGTGGCGGACCCTCTGTCCCTCTGGGCTTGTAGTCGTCTTTGAATAATGGAGAACCGTCTGTTCGCCGATTATTCCGTCGTAATGTGGAATCAGCCTGATTCCACCGTCGTCGTGTTCAGATACAGGGGTACTCGTCTAGTGACCTCTGTCGTCGACTTGTGAATGCATGGACACATGGACACCCGTCTGGCGATCGTTGTGGTTTGCACTGACTTCCGAATCAGGTTGGGGCTCTTTTAAAGAGACCTAACTGGCAAGTCCGCTATTCGATGTCTTCAGAGGGGCTCCGCCCCTCTCCGTCTCCGCTTTGAACCGAGGCTATAAAAGGTCGACGGCTCGGAGTCTCTCCCTCTTTTGCTATACGTCGTCGTTGGAGCAACATATACTGGAGCGCCCTAGCGACGTTCCGCATCAGGTTTGTGCCGTCGCCCTCTCTCATTGTCTCATTTATTCCCTTTGACCCAAATGGCCAATTTAATTATTAGCAAAATGATAGTTACAATTAATTATTAGCAAAAGTTACTGTGCTTTATTATTAGCAAAAGTGGTACTTTTAAAAAGTCCTTTTCAGGGCTAAATTATTTACAAAAGAAACTGTACAACCAATAGTCCTTTTCAGGGCTAATATTCTTATTAACAAAAGTAATGCGACGCTATATTAAAACAAAGGTCCTTTTAAGGATCAACTCAGAAAAAAATATTGGTCATTTTTCCTTCCTACAACTCGGCCATCCTGAGCAATGTGTTCGCCCTCGAACACTGGCTGGACACCGTGGTCGCTCTCGAACAATGGCTAGACACCGGGTTGCCGATCTTGTAAAGCGCACGTCCTTTTTTCATCTGCCTGGCTTTGCGATGAACATTCACGTCGCGGACACGGACGAGCTTTCCTCGGGCATCCTTCAGGTCGTGGATGGACGCCTTCCGGTGGACCTCCCGTCTCTGGGTCCATTCTCGAGCTCGAAGAGGTACCTGAAACATACATCCCACTGGCCCCGCCCTTCGCGTCGTCGTCGAAAAGGTTTTCGTCGTCTCGGAACCCTTGGATGTCTCGACTTTCGAGTTCGAATCGATGTCTCTTCTTTTTTTTTCTCCCTGTCACGGATCTTCTTTTCTTCTAAATCCAGTTTCAATTTGAACTCTTCAAATTTGTCCACTTCGTTTCCATCTTTCTCTTCATCTATTTTCTTTTCATAGCGTTCATCTTCATCTCTCTTTCTTTCTTCAGTTTCGTCATCTAAATTCTTCCCTATCTTAATTAATTTACAATTTAAAATGCTTTCTTCTTTTTCCTTAACTTTGATTTTCTTTTCTTCTAGATTTCCTTCTTTCTTCAATTCTTTGCCTTCATTTGTTTCGTCTTTACTTTCGATGTCATTAAATTCTTTTGTTTCATCTTCGTCTTCTCTATTTAATCCTTCTTTATTTTCGTCTGCGTCGTACTCTCCGTTCTCGTCGTCGTCGTGAAATGAGCTAAACGAAAGCTCTACGTCCTCGCCGTCGTTCATGTTGTCGTCGTCGTGCGTATTGCCTAACGAGCTAGGCGAGAGCAACACATCATTTTCATCGTCATCATCGTTCATGTTGCCTATCGAGCTAGACAAAAGCTCTACATCTTCTTCATCGTCGATTTCGTCGTTCAGGTTACCGAATGAACGTCGTTCGTCTTCTTCATCGGCGTCATCGTCGTCGTCGTCATCGTCTTTCCGGTTGCCGATTGAGCTGGGCAGCAGCTCCACATCTACTTCATCGTCGTCATCGTTTGCATTGCCATCTGCAGGGGATAAAGGAATGTCTTCTACATACTTGATTTCATCGGGCCGTCGTCGATCGTCCATCATCCTGGCGTCGTCGTCGTCGTTACTAACCACTGGAGTCGATTCATCGCTGGTACCGAGTTCAAGGTTGAGAGAAAGCACCACCTCGGGTCCGCCGTCTGCGTGGGATGAGACGTCTTCTGCATCCTCGCTTTTCTCTTCCTTGTCGTCTTCGTTCTCCTCGTACCAGTCCTGAATGCCACGCACACAGCACAGGTGCTCCAGCAGTTCCTCGGCAGGGTCCACGCCGTCTTGTGGAGGGAAGCCCAACACCAGCATGATGTCGAGTACGTCGTCTGTCGAGAACGTCCTGATGAAATCTAATTTCTCTAGAAATTCTTTTGATCCGTACAGCATGTCATATTCTTCAAATCTTCTGACACGGCATCGGCTGTATTTATTCGGCTGCTCTTCATAGAGTAGATAATAAAATTTCTTTATAGTCGAAAAATCTGCCCTTTCAATTCGTTTTACGACTTGCGGAATATCTCCAAGCTTCATTAGCCTTCTTTTAAATTTTTTCTTAATCGTCATAGTTTATTTTAAATAAATTTTAAAGTCACCGAAACAAAACACTTTCACTTTAAGTTTCTTCTATTGTCCGCACATACAAACGCACTGCACTTTTGTTTAAAAAGAAACCCTTGTCCCTTGCGGTCAATTGCCCTTATAAAGTATACAGCTTAAGAACACTTTTGTTCGACCCTGGTCACTTGCCTCAAAATTGTTAAAAGTTCGTTGTCCTTAAAATACACCGGCACACAAATAACACTTTGTTCGAATTTAAAAAAAAATTTATTTCGGCTCTAAAAATTTGTAGGGGCGAACTATCGTCTTTCACGGCTAGCGTCTTTAACTTTAAAATAATTCAATTCCCGGTCGATAATTTCGATTTTAAATTCATATCCCGGCTGAGCCCCCAAATTTTGTAGGGAATTGTAAAATAAAATACAAAAATATATTTACAATTCTAAATTGTTTGTTTATTAATTGATTTAAAATAAAGTTATTTAAATATATTAATTAATAAAATGAATATATACAAATAGTTCACAAAAGTGTCGAAACGGCAAGTTGAATGTATTTACATAAAAGTTCATAAAACGGCACGATAATTAAATAATTATATTTACAATGGGATGGCGAGATAATGAGAGAAGGCACTTCACGATGGCGGTCCCGACGTCGTCTTCTTGGGTAATTCTTCTGAATACTGATGGACCGTCTGTCCGTCGAAATGTGGTACCGGATCAGTGAACCCGTCTGATTCTACTGGCCTGGTCGTCTTCTTTGAATAATGGCGAACCGTCTGTTCGCCAGTTATTCCGTCGAAATAGGAATCCGTCTGATTCCGCTGTGGTCTTCCTACGTCTTGAGCACAAAGGCACACCTTGCCTCGGAAGATTGTACTTGCGTGGGAATAATGAGATTGCGAGAGAAAACGCGACGCGCACTTAACTGATGGCGGTGTCTTCTTCGGCAATTTCCCTGGATAGTGGCGGACCCTCTGTCCCTCTGGGCTTGTAGTCGTCTTTGAATAATGGAGAACCGTCTGTTCGCCGATTATTCCGTCGTAATGTGGAATCAGCCTGATTCCACCGTCGTCGTCTTCAGATACAGGGGTACTCGTCTAGTGACCTCTGTCGTCGACTTGTGAATGCATGGACACATGGACACCCGTCTGGCGATCGTTGTGGTTTGCACTGACTTCCGATTGATTGATTGAAATGTATTTATTTTGAAAATTTTACAATAAAATAAATAAAAATTTGGGGGCTTACAGTGATCAGGGGAGGGATACTAATTCTAAAACTTAAGACTAACATCACAGATAAAACATCCCTAAAATCCTAATACAATTTGTAAGTTTTTGTGGTTTCAGTGTTGCCACTTTGACCACTAATGTGCGGGGAGGGTTCGGCTTTTTTATTGGGGCGCTGAAAAGGGAAAAATTTGGAAAAAAAAACCCCTTTTTTTTGCGGTCGTGTGACCATTTGGGGGGAGGGGGAGGATGGGGGATGAGGGTGTGGTGGGATTTACGAGAGAGTCGCGAGGCTCGGATCGGTGATCCTTGCAACGCGGTTTTTCCCGTATGGTTTGGATTTGGCGTCGCTGGCGATTTTCTTAATGGCGTCGTGTTGGTGATTCTTCATTCTTGAGATGAAGCGGGTGTTGAGATCCTCGATGACGGTGTCGATGCTGTTTATTCCTAGTCCGACTAGGATCTCTTCGTTGGAAACATGGGCCTCTCTCGGTGGGGCGGCGATGGTGCGAAGGGCCTTCCGGTCCGCCACGAGTATTTTTTCGATGTTGCTCGCTGCTGCTGTGTGCCATGCGATTGACCCATATGTGAGAATGGGTCGGGTGATGGCCCTGTGTAGCAGTATTTTTGAGTCAATGTCGAGTGGACTTCTTTGACTCAGTAGTGGCCTGAGAAGATTTGTGGATGATCTCCCAAGGGCTGCTTTCTTCTTGCAGTGCGTCTTCCAGTTGAGGTTTTGGTCCAACCAGACGCCGAGATAGCGGGCGCTTGTGGACCACTGAATCTGCTCACCGTCGACGGCTAACCGGAGTGCTTTTTTATTTTTTGTTTTGGCACGGAACCAAATTGCTTCGGTTTTGGTTGCGTTGAGCTGAAGGCGCCATGTTTTGAGGTACTCACTCGTTGACTGGAGATGTTCATTGAGGAGCCTCACGGTGTGTTTTGGGTTGCTTTTTGCAGCAATGAATGCGGTGTCGTCGGCGTACTGGGCCAGGAATACTCCTTCTTGTGTTGGAATATCTGCGACGAAGCAGTTGAAGAGGTGCGGAGATATTTTGGAGCCTTGGGGGACCCCAGCGCGCATGGGCCTTGGTGAAGATCTTGAGGAGCCCACGCGTACTCGAAAGCTGCGGTCCTCTAGGAAGCTGGCGATGACTCGAAGTAGGCGGCGGTTGATGCCTTGCTCTGCCAGTTTGTGGCAGAGCCCAGCGTGCCAGACCTGGTCAAAGGCTTTGGCCAGGTCCAGCATCACTAGCACGGGTCTGTATCCGGCGGTGATTTTTGACTGGATGTGATCCACGACTCGTGCCAGTTGTTGCGTAGCGGCAATATTCTTCCTGAACCCGAACTGGTGCTCTGGCAGGATCTTCAGCCTCTCGATTTCTTGGTGG
>JAKCPI010006600.1:0-51123 GCA_023213315.1 Euborellia annulipes | reverse complement strand
AATAATAAAATATGATAGATTTAAAACTAATTAAGCTAAAGACTTCATGGACAGTGGGATGTGAGAGAATTCCAACCTGTTATGTCGTGAATGTTAGCTTTAATTGAAATGGACTCAAAAGAAAAACAAACAGCCAGATTTTATTTCACCCTCTCTTTGGCTCCAGGTCTAGGTCATCTTCAGAGCTGTTTGTTTAAACAAATGCATTATTTTGATTTAACACATTTCCATTCACGCTATATACCCGACTGGCAATGAACTAAGTGTGAATAAGCCTAAATTTGTTTAACAACGACAACTCCAGGCCTAAATAAATTATTAATTTTTTCTTTACTTAATTTATTTGAGTTTATTAATTTAATTAAATTAATTAATTAACGTTTTTGTCGGGGTTATTCGGTGAAGTCGCCGTTAAAAAATTTATTTTTGCCAATCGGATTTGTAACGTGCATGTAATTGCATTGGAAATCAAATGAATATGCTAGTCACTTCTTTTTTTAATAAATGAATGGAGCTCTGAAGATGGACTAGACCTGGAGCCGAAATGTCAGCCGTGAGAGCGTGAAAAAATCCAATATGGCTGAACAAGTCTTTCTTTTGACTCAATTACCATTTTATTTTTCTTTATCAAATGAATACAAAAATGGCCAATAAAGACATATACAAAAAAACCAGATATATAAGCTCAAGCAGTAGAACATAAATTTATCCTTGGGGCTGCAATGTTTGAGAATTTTCACGCCAAGTGAGATTTGAACCCAAGCTGTATAGCAACAATATATTCGTAATCCACAGATTATCCGATTAGCCATGATCCCCTCAATTTTAAAATTAATAATAATATAATGAACCCTGATATATAGATAATATTATTTAATTTTAAAATTTTTTTTTTATTTTTGTTTTAATTAAAATAATTTCTAATTTGTCTTTTATACTTTAATTCAAATTTTGTTTAAAATATACAAGAAAGAATTTGTTTGTGGAGGGTCCCCGGAGGAATAAATTTGAAGGAAATGGTCCTTATAATTAGAAAAAATTCAACGAGCATGAAATAAAGAGAAATAAAGAATTTTAATCGCTATAAATATCTTAAAAATTCTTATCGTTGCAATAGATATTTAAAGTAATAATTTATTTAATAACTTATTAATATTACTTTATATAATAGTAATTTCTTATTGTATTTGTTTGACCTAGAATAGTCAAGTTTTAAATATTACGAATCCTTTTTCATTTTTCATACATTCGGTTTTTTATAATTTTTTTTCTACTATCTCGTATATTAAGTAATCTATATCAGGCCGGAACTACGAGATTTTTTTTAGGGGGGTGCAAAATTTAATTTGCCGCCCCCCCTCCTTAAAATTTTCTATACAAAATTTATTTCATTTTACCTTTTTTTAGTAAATCTTTCTTTAATTGCCGCCCCCTGATATCTGCCGCCCGGGGCACACGCACCCACTGTCCCCCCCCTAGATCCGGCCCTGGTCTATATATAGATAGACTAGATATTGGATAAAAAATTCTTTGAATTATATTTATATGTGTGTGAACACGACAACTTAAAAAATACTGATCTAGGTTGATGAAATTTGATGTGTTTCTTAAATTGTTGATCAATATCAACTTTTTGTATAAATTCGTCAACTTTAAGTGGTACTTTCTACTCTTTTTAATTTTTTTATTTTAAAAGATTTTATTTTAAAAATAAATTAAATAAAAAGAAGACATATTGCCTCCCTCTGCTCCCCCAAATAAATTCTCAATAATAAGTTTCTGCAGTTTTATTATAATATCTCTTACAGCAATATTAATTAAATTCTCATTTAAAATCCCCCTTTTTGTAACAAAGTACATCATTTAAAATTCTCAAAATATTTGTACAAATACTTGGTACTGTTGTGAATCATATCAGTAAAACATAAATGTGGGGTCTTAATGGGTTCATTGTTAAGGGGGGCCCTATAGGATGACAGGAGGGGTCAATGTACCCTTGCCCCCCCCTCCCCAGTTTCGGTGCCTATGATTTTATACAACATTATTCTAATAAAACTATTAAAAAATATACTACGAAACTACGAAAAACAAATTAGGTTTTTTACATTAAATAATAAATACGTTTAACCACTAGCGGTCCCAGGGGGGCCCCAGAGGGGCCCGGGCCCCCCCATTGGACAACAAAAATTCAAAAGTTTTATTTAATATTTTAAAACTAAACAAAAAAATTATAAATTTTTCACGTCTCAAGATAGCTAAAAAACGCAAATTTCAATGCTTAATTGTCAAAAATTTTTCCATACCCCCTAGGGTGTTAGCCTTGTATTCCAAGGATCGCGGGTTCGGATTCCAGACAGTTTTTAATGAATATTATGATATTATTTGGCTTTAATTTGACTACAAAAAATTAGGATGTCGCCTAAATGGCGACATACGAGTGCAAAGGGTTAATTTTTAAAGGTCGCTCAAAATTTATTTTTATTTGATTCATATTAAATATTTAATACATTTTTTCTTTTAATTAGTAGGATAATCGACAATAGATAGATGTAGACAGCCAGCAAGAGATAAAAAAACTTTATTTAATTATCGTCGACGTTTCGGAATCACGACGATCCCATCTTCAGGACGATAAACTGTTAATGTTTCTTAGATAGATGCATTTTGGTTCATACAAAAATAAATGATAAAATTTGCATATACCATTAGGTAGATGTATATGAGAATTGCCGTAGGTGCATGGGTTGTATTTTTATTTTGTGATAAATGGGCCCGAAACGACAGCACTTAAAAGACTGAAAATATAATTTTTTAATAACTTGCTAATTTGCAAATTAAGGTACGATTGATTATATTTTCTCAAATATCTCACTAATTAAAAGAAAATACGAATTTATTAAATCTTTAATATGAATATTTAAAGGTCGCTTAAAACATCGAAAGAAATGCAGACAAACAAAAAAAATTTGAGGGACCTTTAAAAATTAATATTTTAAGTTGAAAAGAAAAAAAAATCGATTTTTGACGAATTTGGAAATTTTTTTAAAATTTTGATCGACTCTTAAAAATTTTTTTTGAGCTCATCTTCGGAGAGGTCTCTTAAAACATGATATACTAAAATATTGTCTTACGAGATTGAAAAAAAAATTAGTCGGTTTTTTGCGCCATCCTATTCTTCACCTTCCCTACATCATAAATTTTAGGCCATTGGCACCCAATCCAGGTGAAATAAATATATAGAATAGGTCTAAATAGCCTTTGCTGCCGAAAAAGAGCTTAAATGAATAAAAAAAAAAAAAAAAAAAAGAAAATTGGGCCCCCCCCCCCTCCTGACAAAATCCTGGGACCGCCACTGCATTTAACAACTCTCTACTTCAATTTATTGCAAATATTTCACAGCTTATATGAAGTCCATCCTCATCATTAAATGAATATCATATGTCAGAAAGAGGAAGGCAAAACATATGGACAACAACAACAGTGTGTGTGTGTGTGTGTGTGTGTGTGTGTGTGTGTGTGACAGGTGGTTTTGTTTTGTTTCGAAGGTGTGTGAATAACAAAATAAAATCATCCATCTGCCAAACGTTTTTTCTATGCCTCTGACTGATTATATACATTTAACGATCTTAACATAAACTGAGGATAGATGACGATGACAACCGAAATATTTACAATAGGAAACTGGTTTTCTTCTCGATATATCTCTTGACATCTGAAAATTAAGTTTGCCGTTGATCCCTTTTATTTCAGAGTGTGTAGATTAATGTTAGATGCATTTGAGATGGACAAAGTTGGTTTGTTAGAATAGGAAAACTGGCATAAAAAAAATTAGAAGAAAATCAGTTCTAGCTCGCAGGGACGGATTAAAGGGGGAGGGGGAGCGACCGCCCCCTCAGAGAAAAAATTAAAAATGTTTTAAAAACTAGTCATCTAAAGAAATTATTATTTTTCGTCTAAAATATATTTTTACATTTATTTTAAATTATTAATTTTAAGTCTCAAATCACCTTCACGGTGCTATTATTATTAAGTATTATTTAAAAAATTGTCATCCCCCTCCTATAAATTGAATCTTCCAGCCAACCGCCCCCACCGAGTTCGCATCCCGTCCCGTTTATTTAAATTGGCTACCAATCAATTTAAAAAATAAATAGGGACGGGGTCTAAATGGCCTCCGATGCTGAAAAAGGCCTTAAATAAAAAACAAAAAAAAAACCGCCCCCACCGACAAAATTGCATTAATCCGTCCCTGCTAGCTCGGGTAATTCGTCTCAAAAAGCAACTATTGTACATCTGGGGGAAATAATTATTTATTTTAGTAACTCGGTAGTGGATGGTCTTCTAACGGCTTTTCGAGACGCGCACTTTAACACACAGATAGACCAATTTGCGGGAGCTATGTACTTTTTTGAACTCAAGAGACCTCAAAACATGTATATCCATCAAAATCGAATTTTTGACATGATCACTAGGGCTCGGATTTATAGGCACTAAAAATCTTTAAAATAGGCAGGCAACTAAGCACTAAAAATTATTAAAATAGGCACTTAAAAAGGCATTTATTGTTAAAATAGGCACTTAAAAAGGCACTTAAAAGGCATTATTTAAGAAATAATATAAAAAATTTAAAAAATTGATGTCTTATTTTTGGAAACAAAGATAAAACAATTACTTCCTTTGCACAAAAATGGCTGAATGAGGGCGGAGGGGGTGAAGCCCAACTGGGGCACCGTTTTTCGTTCGGCCTTTTTTTTTTTTTTTTTTTTTTTTTTTGTATTCGGAATTTCGTTCGATTTTTTTTTTGTAATTTTTCTCGGTTTTTGGGATATAAAATGAATTTATTGTGAAATTTCAAAAAAAACAAACAAACCGAAATTGGCTTAAAATAGCCTATTTTAAGTTAAAATACTTAAAATAGGCACTAAAAAAGGCATTTATAGATGAAATAGGCACTAAAACCTGAAATCGGCCTTTGTTGGAAACAAAGATAAAACAATTACCTCCTTTGCACAAAGATACAAAGATGGCTGAATGAGGGCGGAGGGGGTGAAGCCCAACTGGGGCGCCGTTTTTCGTTCGGCCTTTTTTTTTTTTTTTTTTTTTTTTGTATTCGAATCTCGTTCGATTTTTTTTTTTTTTTGTAATTTTTCTCCGGATTTGTGATATAAAATGAATTTATTGTGAAATTTCAAAAAAAAAGCCAAAATTGGCTTAAAATAGCCTATTTTAAGTTAAAATACTTAAAATAGGCACTAAAAAAGGCATTTATAGATGAAATAGGCACTAAAACCTGAAATCGGCCAAAATAGGCATTATAGGCACTAACAAATGCCTTTTATTTTATTCAGAATTTCATGAAACGTATACATATCATATTGGCCTAAATTTTAAGCCATAAATAAAAAAAAGGCAAATAGGGCGAAATCCGAGCCCTAATGATCACAATACTTTCTCTCTATATATATTTCATTTATAGGGTAAGAGAAAGTAAAAAATAAAAATTTAATCAAAATCTACTTGTCGAGCACTCCAAGCTACTCTTATTGAAATATTTACATACTTGAAAAATTTACATTAACACTGAAGATGACATCCGTTTTAGTGACCGAAACGTCTCCTTTGAATAAAATGTAAAGATATTCCGATCAAAGGCTGACCCACCCATTTTATACTCCCAGTATTCAACCTAATTTATAATTCATAATTTCAATAAAAATAACTTAAAATTTTAACTTTTTTTTTTTTGTTTCGCTTCGCTTCCTTTGAATGCACTCTCATAAATCATAAATAGAAGCTCTATTGAACTTGTTTATCTTCTTGCATATCAATCTCAATAGATGTGAGTTAAACTATTTCTCGGGTGTGGCGAAATTATAGGTTTAAATTGACAGAGAGGATCGCCGATACATTGAACTTTCAGAAAAAAAGAGAGAGAGAGAGAGGGGGTGGGGGGAAATGATAACACATTTATATTTATCGTTTGTATTTATTTATTAGAACTGGAATACCTTGAGAATGAGATGAGATAGAAATAAGAGAATAAAGATAAATAAATAAAACAAGGATTCTTTAATTATATTTGAAATCCAATCTGACATCTTGTTTGAAATTATATTAAAGAGACTGTCAAAACAAATTAGCTTTGGGGAAAAAAAAAATTAAAGTGATATACACGTGAAACGCCTTGGAGAAGCGATGAGTTTATCTCAAATATTTGGTACAGGTTGTATAATAATTAGGGTCTGACCGAAACAAGATTTTCAGCCGAAACCGAATTTCGGCCTCAATCTTAGTTTGGCCGAAACCGTAACCGAAATCGAAACTTGTATTTCCTATACAAAATTTTACCATTTGTATCGAGGGTCGCGGGCTTGCATCCCGTCCCAATTTATTTCAATTGAATTGGATACCAATCATTCAAATAAATAGGGATGAGGTTTAAATGACCTCCGATGCCGAAAAAAACCTTAAACGAATTTAAAAAAAAAATAAAACTATCTTTAGGTATAATTACCTGTAAATTTTGAGGTGCATAGCGAATAGTAAATAATTTTCTGTGTTATTAGGAAGCACGATGACGCCACCTTCACTCCGCATTTTCCTTCTCTTTACGTTGATGGTCAGTGGCGGAGGATGGCACACGGACAGGCGTAAGTAGCTACTTAAAATATTATCGATTATAATTATAAAGCATATATACTTACTTCATATAACTGTACTTAAAAAAGCCTCGAAAAAGTAGAGTGTGAAACTTCGCCCGGTTTCCATCGTTACAATTAAACCCTAAATTACCTCGACAACTAAGAAGGAAAATTAAAAAATCTCGACATCGAATTTTTCACATGAATCGAATACTTTCTCTCAATATATTTCATACATAGGGTAAGAGAAAGTAAAAAATAATTATGTCCTGGCAACGGAGAAGAACAATAGTCACCACAATCGTTGAGGTTAAGCGATGCCAAGTGCAGCGAAAGTTCGGGACTGGTGACCCCGAGTAATCAGCGTGTAGCCATCGCTGCTCTGTATTCTAAAGTTATTAAATTAAATAAATGGCCGCAGTAGTCGAAAAGGGTTAAAAAATATAATATTTTTTTTAATTATCCCTCTCGCCCTCGGACTTGGCGTTGTTGGTAGCGCGCCTGCCTTGTATACCTTGTATAAGGGTCGAAGGTTCGGATCCCAGGCAGTCCGATGATTTTATTTAAGCCAATTGATTACCAAACGGCTTAAATAAGAATGCCTCAGTGACGGCGCTACAGGGGGGCTAGGGGGGCATGCGCCCCCCCGGCAAGGATCTCTGCCCCCTTGGATGCCCCCCCAATCAGCTCGAAAACCAAATAAAGAAATTTCTAAAATTATTCACTTTTCCTTAAAAAAAAGTAATTTAAGTTTTAAGTTTTAAGCTTTTTATTTCAAGAAAGTTTATTTTTTTTTATTCTTTATTTTAATAAATAAATTTAGTTACTCTCAAGTTTGTTTCAAGTAAATATCTTTTGTGCCATTATAATGTCATCGAAAAGAAAAAAATATCCGATAACTTTACCAATGGAATTGAAATAAATAGAGACGGGGTCTAAATGGCATTCGATGCCGAAAAAGACCTAAATTAAAAAAAAAAACTTTATTGAGCCCCAATCTAAAAAAAAAAATTTCTTCTTCGAGTACAAATGTAAATCCACCAGCAATGAATCAAGCTCAAGTGATTCAGAAGAAATTGATACTGATTTCGAGAAATTCTGCGCATAGCCAATATCTTTCAGAAAAATTTCTGGGCTTTCATATTTCTCAGGAGATAGTGAGGAATCCTGCCAACCAAAACTGAAAATATTTCCCTCTACGTGTTGGTGGTGTGACATTTTTTAGATACTCTTTAAAATGTATATTGCCCTTGGAATCTTTTGAAGTACACTTTACTTATGTACTTTATAGGAAAGATAGGAGAAATGGTTGCCATAGTAACATTTTGTCATGTTTATAAATTTTACATCTTGAATTCGAATTCTAATGTTCTGTACTGTTGGAAACTAAATACGCCTATGTAGACTAGAGTCCGACCGAAACAAGATTTTCAGCCGAAACCGAATTTTGGCTTCAATTTTAGTTTCGACCGAAATCGAAACTTGTTTTAAACTTTTTCGTAAAATTTCCCATACAAAATTTATCTTTTTTTTTTTTTTAGTAAAATTTCCAATTTTTGCTCTTGCGAAAATCATTTGATCTTTTTTTATAAGTGCGAATTTCACTCGACGTTTTTTTTTTTAGTATACGAGCATAATCCCATCTTTTCAAACTCAGGTTTCGGGCAGGACGAAGTTGCGGCTGAAATTTGGTCGAAACTGGCCGAATCCGAAACTTCTGTCGGTTCCTAAGGTCACACAAAAAAATCTGGTGCCACGATTCACACCAGATTTTTTGTTTCTCTGTTGATGTAGCCTATATATTTATTGACTGCCCCCCCCCCCCTGATGATGAGTTTGCCCCACCCCTGCCCCCCCACTGAGAATAAGCTAGCGCCGTCACTGGAATGCCTGGACCCCCAATTGATATATTTATAAATAACTGGTATCGTTTAAATTCTTAAATGGCCTAAGTTGCCGAAAAGACTGTGTGTATATGTGTGTGAATGGGAAAAAAGGGTGACTGTTTTTTATTTAAAAAAAAAAAAAAAATTACCCCTCTTGGCTACTAAAGCCATTCAAGGAATTTTTCAAACATATACCATCTTGATCAAAAAATTTCACAAATTTATTCAGAAATTAAAAATTCAAGTTTTTAGATCAAAATCGATATTGTCACCTTCAAAGTGTTTTGCTCTCCATCTACTTCATCTATCCTTGAAACATTTTTGATTCTTGGTTTTCAATTTTTTCGTCTTGATTCACTGCACTATTCTTTCCAAGACGCGTTACCCGGAGCCGTTTTTTGAGAAGACCGAACAGTGGTCTCTAGAGATCTCAATCCAAGACATTAAGCAAGTGAATTGCGTACAGCGAATGAGCCAAGATCTAAAAAGAAGGCGATAAAAATGAAATCGAAGAGGACCCTGATTGTCATTCCAAAAACCGAGAATCAAAAGAATTGAATCAACAGTTAGCTTAAGTTCGCTGCAGTCATTGGAAAGTACTTTGAGACAATATCGATTTTGATGAATGAAGCTTCATTTTTAATTTTCCAAATAAAGTTCTATAAATTTTTGAACAAGGTGGTATATAAATATTTTAAATTTTTAATGTATTGATGTAAATCGGGGACGTTTCACACGGTGGTCTCTAAAAGCCACCCGATCCGCCTTGTTTTACTATAACAATCTTGGTGATTGATACTCTACTCTGTTGCCAGGCCCCCTAATTATAAATAAAAACACTGGAGTAATTTTTAATATTCGAGTAAAAAAAATTCAATATCGCGATATAAATATTTACCTTAAGGTGCGCGTCTCGTTAGAAGACCATTCACTACCGAGTTACTCTAGGCGGCAAGAGATGGCCTTAGTTTTTCCCATAGGAATACAAGGGATTTATTTCATTTCATTTTAAAGATTCCAGCTAATTATTTAAGGGTAAAAAATTAATTATTTTTTAACACAATGATTACTAATTTAATTAATCTATAAGATATAGAGCGAATTTTTTAAAAATATCTTTTCTTTATGCGATTAATTAATCTAAAAAAAAAAATTAATTTTTCGAAAATCAAAAAAAGGGCTTCTATAAGTTGTAGATATTTTAAATAGCTTTAATTAAAAAAAAAATTTGAGATCGGAAGCTTCAAAATTGTGGCCGCTGGAATCTCCCAAAATTAGCACCCAAGACGCGCACCTTAAATTTTATTTTCTTATATTAGGGAATATTTTTAGGGTGTTAGAATAGTCAAAAAAATTTGAATATGTAAAAAGACCAATAATTAGAATCCCGATACAGATTTAATAATAAACATCGAATTTTTGACATGATCGCAATACTTTCTCACTATATATTACATAGGCCTATATAGGTAAGAGAAAGTAAAAAAAAAATGATCCAAATAATTCTCTTCCTTATCTAATAATTGCTTTTAATTGTAATAAACTTTTTTGACAGCAGGAAATTGATTTATAGAACCCGGAAAGGCTCTTCAAGGTCTCTCTTGTCAATGAACCCCCGCTAGTTAGGCAACCAATTTCTCTTAATCAAAGCACTTGTTATTTTGTTTGTAATTACCGGCCCATGCATTTTTGTAATCTTACGAATTATAAATTATGCTAATTGTTTTTTTAACTATTTTTTAACTATTTAGTAAACGTGTCATTAATTATATGATGATTACATCTCATTTTTATTTACTTTAGCGAAAACATGTCTTTGAGTACTTTTACTTTTTTTTTTTTTTATTTTATGAGGGAAAAAATTAAACCTGGATAAACATTAATTTATCTCTCTGTTTAATATTCATTATCTAAATTATTATATTTAATTCTTATCTTTTTTTTCTTATCATTTTATAATATTTACATTTTTACAAATTTTTTTTTTCTAAATTTTCAATCACTTCTGGATAAATTATTTGATTAATTAAATAAAATAAAATAATCAAATATTTACTTAACTATTAAAAATACCTGTTTTTTTTTAAACAGCTTAGTTGATAAAATTCTTATTCAAATTTTTCATAAATATTTTAAGTAAATACAATCAATATCTCGAAGTGTTCGGTTAATCCGTTATACCGATTTGCCGATTTGAAACCGGATTAATCGAGGAACTTCCTAAGATAGATTGGTTCCAAACAAAATGTTTTTTTTTAGCTTTTTAAAACTTGTTATTTTTTTTTGCCGAAAAAGACCTTAAATAGAAAAAAAGTTTTTAATCATTTCAAATCAAAATAAATAGGTCTAAATAAAATTAAAAATGTGGTGTGACTGGTCGCACAGCACACAACTTTTGATTACCGAATATAAAAGAGCTTATCACACCAGATTTTTTTATGTTGTGATATATTCAGTTTCCGTTGGTACTTATATTAAAATTCAAGATTTTTTTTTTTTTTTAAACATTCACACTTTTTTCTCATTCACACTCACAATCACACACACAATCACACAGTCTTTTCGGCAACTTAGGCCATTTAAGACTTTAAAACGATATCCGTTATTTATTATTATACACATATTGGGGTCCAGGCATTCTTATATAAGCCATTTGGTATCCAGATGCCTTATATAAAATCATCGGACTGCCTGGGGTCCGAACCCGCGGCGTTTGGTATACGAGGTTAGCACGCTAACCTCTACGCCAAGCCCCGAGGGCCAATTCAAGATGTAAAATTTATAAACATGGGAAAATACATGTATTTATATTTTTTTTTTACCATGGCAACCATTTCTCCTATCTTTCCTATGAAGTACAAAAGTAAAGTGATCTTCAAACAATTTTGAGAGCAAAATGAAAATATACATTTCAAAGAGAATTTAAAAAAATTTAAACAAAATCGTTAGAGCGAATATTGAGAAAATCGAAAAAAAAAAAAAACTGAAAAAGTACATCAGTAAAGTACTAGTACTCTTTGGCCGATTTTGCTCAAAAGCTTCGTGTCAGAGGGTGTCTAACTCAAATATAAAATTTCAACCTCCTAGTTATTTTTGTTTTTACGATATTTTATTCACAGACACACAGACAGTCAGACCATCGGGCAGCGAATTTTTGACATGAAACCAATACTTTCCTCTCTCTATATATTAACATCTATATAGATAAGAGAAAGTAAAATTAACCTAACTGAAAATCTTAATTTTTTTGGCATTTATTAAAATTATTTGGTAGACAAACAATTTTATTTTATCTAGACTAGGGAGGAAACAACAACTGACCTTTGAGACGTGAAGCGAGATCTCTGCCTCCTCTTAAAGGGACAGGAAGATATTTGAAAAACAAAATGTTTGTTGATTCTACTTTTAAATATTTTTATTTTTTGAACACCTAATAGCCTTTATAAAAATATTATCATTATAGAGGCTTATTTAAATAATTATCATACCAAAAATGTAAGCAAAGTAATTGACCAATTGACGAATACCAAACGTTTGAAAATATAAATTATATTAAATTACAGTCCAGTAAGAAAGAGAAGTAATTATTTTAATTTGCAAATTAATTTTCTATAATCATTTCAGTGAATCTGTAATTTTTTCAGGGCCTAAGGTTTACGGGGACAAGTTGAGCAGGCGTCAAGTGCAGCCTCGGGCGAATATCCAACTACAAAAGAAAATTGTGACCTATCACAATTTCTTTAGAAGTCGTGTTCAGCCGACGGCTACTAATATGCTAGCCATGGTAAGCAAGCCTCAACAAACGGAAAAGATTTTATTAAGTTAAATAAAAAAAATTATTTTTTTTATTAGATTTTATTTATTAACTGTCATTAGTTCTAAAATTTTGTTACTGGTTTTAAGGCCGGTTGCTTCAATTCTAATCAACTTATTCGACAGACAGCAAATCATCGATATAGTAAACAAGAACACGTTTTTTTTTTTTTTTTTTAAACATTCTCACTTTTTTCTCATTCACACTCACATTCACTCAGTCTTTTCAGCAACCTAGGCCATATAAGACTTTTTACGATTCCGTTATTAAAATAATTTATCTATTAGGGGTCCAGGCATTCTTATTTAAGCCATTTGGTATCCAAATGGCTTAAATAAAATCATCGGACTGCCTGGGGTCCGAACCTGCGACGTTTGGTATACGAGGTTAGCACGCTAACCTCTACACCAAGCCCCGAAGGCTAAGAACACGTTTAGAAAAATAAAGTTTTTTCACATATAATTAGCTATAAGGAATGTTTTGTGAAGTTAGTAATAATAATATGATTAGCTTAACTACATGTGAAAATTAGCTTATCCGAGGGATAGCTAGTTAATTAGAAGTGAAGCAAATCTGTCTTATTTTAGCTAGTAATTTTTTTTATATTCTTTAACTCTTTTTTATATTCTTTAACTCTTTTTTCTTGCCCTTGACCTATGGCTCAGAGGTAGAACATTAGCTTCTGGTGCCAAGGGTCAGGGGTTCGCATCCCGTTCCATGCGAAGAATTTATTTCAATTAATTGGATACCAATCAATTGGAATAAATAGGGACGGGGTCTCAATGGTCTCTGATGCCGAAAAATGACCTTAAATAAATAAAAACCATTTTTTCGCCCTCGGGCTTGGCGTAGTTGGTAGCGCTCCTGCCTTGTATACCAAGGGTCGAGGGTTCGGATCCCAGGCAGTCCGATGATTTTATTTAAGCAAGAACTCTTTTTTCGGCATCCTAGGCCAAATGAAATCTATATCTACATATACAAATCTATTTTAATACTAGCCGTAGCAGAATGACGTTTCGGCCCCTTGTATATGCCATCTTCAGAATCGATTGGCGAGAATATTAGATCCACATGTGAAAACTAGCACACATTCGCATAAACAAGCCCTCAAAGAGAACATCGAAGGCCGTCCTGATCATAAATAAAATAGATTTGGCTGCTAAGTCTTGAATTTTTTTTTTTTTTTTTTAATGTTCAGACACAAAGACAATAATTTTAATGTGTTTGAATAATAATCCATAATTCTCCTCAAGTGGTGATGCTGAAGTTTGGTTTATTAAAGAGAAAAGAAAAACGCTTTATTTTCAGCAATTGTTTTTATTTCGTTAGTAAGGCAATATTTCCATATATTTCGGAGACCTATCGGCACTCCTTCCTCAGTGGATTTCACCTCAATTCACCACATTACGGCCCTTATAATTAAAACGCTTGGAAGCGACATGTTATTCAAGTAGCAATTATTAATCATTTAAATGATTGTTGTGAACATGTTATTCAAGTAGCAATTATTAATCATTTAAATGATTGTTGTGAACATGTTATTCAAGTAGCAATTATTAATCATTTAAATGATTAATAATTGCTACTTGAATAACATGTCGCTTCCAAGCGTTTTAATTATAAGGGCCGTAATGTGGTGAATTGAGGTGAAATCCACTGAGGAAGGAGTGCCGTTAGGTCTCCGAAATATATGGAAATATTGCCTTACTAACGAAATAAAAACAATTGCTGAAAATAAAGCGTTTTTCTTTTCTCTTTAATAATCCATAATATCTAGCGTAATTATAATGGACTCTTAGTACTTTTTTTCAAATTCTTCCAAGGCTAATATAAAGGTTCTTTCTTATTCACCTATATAATAAGGTAAATATCTTGAATAGGTGACGGGGGGGGGGGGGGCTGGGACCTCAACCATCCCTATTTATTTTAAATGACAGGAAGCGACACCGGGGCCAAGATGCCTTTTCTCTTAGTACGGATCACAGGCAATATATACAGTATTTGACCTGTACAATAAATAGAAAAAAAATAATAATGACATTATGCTTATTAATAATACTAATCCGAGGCTAAACTTGAATAATCACCATATTATATTGAATGTCTTTGTTTGTGGTGTATGTTTTGTTTTGACTTGATTAAATGAACTGTTTCAAATCCAGCATATATAAATAGATCATAATAAAACAAATGGGTGGAGTTTAAGGGGCGCTTTATGGGTCAAACACTTTCTTAAAAAAAAAAAATTATAGACAAGTTGTATGTAAAAGTAAAACGATATTTATTATCTTTTTCTTACCTTACTTTAACTGTAACTTGATAGGTAATTTGTTTAAATTGAAATTAGATCCTTTGTCGCTTATTCATTAGACATTATTTATATTAAGAATCTTTTATTTTTTTTTCTCTCACATACAGGGTGTCCGGTAAAGAATGGATAACCTTGAAATGTGTTATAGTATAACTTATGGCCGTTCAGAAAAAAATTGAAACAAAATATATCATAAGTAGTACCTAAGATATGATTTTTTTAAAAGAAAGGTGTAATTTTTTTACCTTGTTTTACTTTTATGAACACTACGATCAGAAATGAATGGATTCCATCGGTTTGTTGTTATTTTATTATTATACACGAACTATGCTAATAGATAAACAGTGAATAGTATGACTAGCTATTGCACTTTTTTATTAAAAAAATTAGCAAATTAAAATAAAATAGCCAGGTGGTCGTTTTAACACTGATTTTAATTATTTTAGATTGCAATTGGAAGATTTTCGCTGGATAAGATGTATAGGAAAGAACTGGAGAATAATTATTAGTTAATTATTTTAATTTGCTAATTTTTTAATAAAAAAGTGCAATAGCTAGTCATACTATTCACTGTTTATCTATTAGCATAGTTCGTGTATAATAATAAAATAACAACAAACCGATGGAATCCATTCATTTCTGATCGTAGTGTTCATAAAAGTAAAACAAGGTAAAAAAATTAGACCTTTCTTTTAAAAAAATCATATCTTAGGTACTACTTATGATATATTTTGTTTCAATTTTTTTTCTGAACGGCCATAAGTTATACTATAAGACATTTCAAGGTTATCCATTCTTTACCGGACACCCTGTATATACTAGAATTCATCTATCATTAAAATTTTAGTTTCAAATGCCAAAAAATTATATCAAATTAATAATTAATTTAAAAAAACTATGTTTGAAAATCAATAGAGTTAATTTTGGGCAAATCGAAAAAACTAAAAAAAGTGCATTAATAAAGTATTAGTAATCTTTAGACAATTTTATCGAAATTACTCAAGAGGCATGCGACATGGATACTTAGCCTAAACATAAAATTTGAGTATCGAGAGATTGTTCGTTTTTGAGTAATTCCCTTAACCTACATTTTTTGATATTTCACTCGAAATGCATTCAATTTATTGTGAAAATGACTCAAATTCAAGCTAATAAGGGAGAGACTCTTTTAATGGCAATTTTAAGAAAAGCAATAAAACAGCCATTTAAAAGCAATAAAATCACTTAGAAATTTAGGTAAATGTTTTGATATTTTAACTGGAATTGATCTTCGGGGAATTTTATGATTTTTTAGCTATACATTTAATGAACTTCAAGTGAAATAACAAATACTTTCTCTCTATATACATATATTTCATAAATAGGGTAAGAGAAAGTAAAAATGTGGGTTAAGGGAATTACTCAAAAACAAAAAATCTCTCGATGTTCAAATTTTATATTTAATCTCAGTACCTATTTCAGAAGCGTCTCGAGGTTTTTGAATTAAATCAGCCAAAGAATACTCGTAGCCTACTTTAATAGGTTTTTATCGAGTTTCTGAAAATCGACTTTAACAGTTGTATTCATAATATTTGAAACATTAATCACCTTGAGGCCAAAAATTAATAAATTTAAGAACCTTTGTTCTAAATAAATAATAAAAAGTAATGCGATGGATCCAACACCTTAAATTTAATGCTAATAAAATGTATCTAATTCCCATGAATCTAAAATAGCCATCAACTCGTTTTATTATCCTATTTGCTTCAAAAGGAATTTTAATATACTCGTGTTAGAAACTTAATCTTCTCTAAGTTTTAGCCTATTTCTTTTATTTTCATTTATATTACTGTACCAATTAATCAAATCATTATGAATTCATTTCATTCATTATTCATTTAATTTCAATAGTTAGATTATGTCTGAAATTTTCATCGGCAATGAATTTTGCATTAGAGAGGTATGATAAAAGTTTGTTTTTAAAAAGTTTTTTGGGACTGTACGTTTTTTTGTTGCTGGGCCAAGCGCCCCATGGCGACCAGGAATCGAACCCAGGATCTCCAGTCTTTTTCGGGACCTAGAAGGTCGACGGCCAGGTGGCTCGGTGCAATGGATAGCAAACCGAAGCTCCGGAAAGGCTGGAGATCCTCGGTTCGATTTACGGGGACCATAGGGCGCTTTGGCCACCAACAAAAAACATACACTCTTGTTAAATATATCTAACAACTGAATCTTAATTTTGAAAAATATTTATTTTTAATGCATTGATTAGGTAAATTTTGAAAATTTTAAAATTATATCTACGTATATTTTAGGAATTTATTATAAATTCAAAGTTTGATTTATCTGAAAAGAATTTGTAAATCTGCCTTATTATCATTTTTCCCATCTTTGACTAAAAAATTAATTCTGTTTGCATCACACAAGTCAAAGAAGAATTTAAAAAAGATGTTAGTTTGAACAATTTCTTAATTCATATTCAAATCGTTCTTGGTTAAAATTCAAGATGCTCTTTAAGAGGTGAGGAATGAGAGAGAGGTTGGGTGGGGGAGGTCTTTGATCTAGATCTATATAACTTTTAATTTCATTAAATTCTAACAGATGTTAATCTGATATTTGAACTTAAGCATTGCAGGCATCTTCTCATTAACTCCTAATTGAAATCAGCTGTGTTTGTGATCGCTTCCTGGCCAATTATTCCTTATTAAGTTTATTTTCGGAAAGTCTTAAATCGGTTGTCCTCAGCGATGGAATCGGCAGGCGGCCAAAGACGCGCAAACTTGGGCACAGCAATGTCGATTTTTGGAACATCAGCCGTTAAATGGGAGATGGCACGACGAGCTCGGATCCTGCGGGCAGAATATCTTCATTGCTACACATAAGGTAAGCATACATTTTCAATTAAGAATGAAAGAGTTATTAAGTACTAACTATTTAATTAAAATAAGTAACTGTGATTTCTCTCGGTTAGAAGTAGATTATAGCACATCAGACAACTTTATTATCTCCTGAAAGCTAATGCAGTGCTATTAGACACACTCAATTTTTATAAACTTTGTAAAATGAGTGGCAAAAATTTTTAAAGTACCCCCCCTTCTTTTAGCAAGTTTCAATTTATGATAATACCATCATCAATCAAGTAAATTTGAAACACCAGAATAATAACTAATTTGAATAAAATTTTCAAATTAAATTTAGGAATTGTTAGACTCAGTTTAACGCGGGGGCATACTTTAAAAGCGGGCCCCCCCCCCCCCAAGAAAAATTTGAAATGACGCTACTGGTGGTGGTTATTATTGACCCTTGAAGGATTTGGTTTTGATTTTTCTTTTCAAAATTAAAGAAATTTGTTGTTTTCTTTCTTTGATTATTTCAAAATATATTGAGTTTTCAGAAAAATAAATTTTTTTTTAAGATAGAGTAATTTAAAAAATTGAAAATTTTAAAAAATTTATTAAGTAAAGTACTACTTCCGGTTGACATTTCCCCCAAAAATAGATACATATCTACAATTTTTTGAAAAATATTTTACCAAATTCCACCAACCAATCTGGCTGTTTGTGTGTTTTAAAGAATTTCACAGACAGACACCTCTCTCCACCCAGACTCTCCTATATGTTAATATATAGAGAGAGAAAGTATGGGATGTCATGTCAAAATTTCGAGATTTTGACGGATATACACGTTTTGAGGTCCTCTGAATCCAAAAAAGTAGTTTTCACGACTTGGTCTGTCTGTGAACAAAATATCAAGAACGAAAAGAGCTAGGAAGTTGAAATTTTATATTTAACTTAGGGACCCCCATGGGACGTGACTCGAAGCTTTTGAACAAAATCGACTAAAGAGTACCAGTACTTTACTGATGCACTTTTTCAGTTTTTTTTTGATTTCCTCAAAATTCGCCCGAATGATTTTGATTAAAATTCAAAAATCAATTATTTTTTAGTTGCTCTTTAAAATGTATATTCTCATTTTGCCATTGAAATCTTCTGAAGATCACTTTACTCTTGTGTTCCATAGAAAGAAGGAGCAGCAAGCACAGAACACAACCTTCGATTACCGAAGGTAAGAGAAAGTTGTGTGCTGTGCGACCAGTCACTCCAGACTTTTTGAAATTTAGAGTTTTGTTTATTTTTTTTGTTACTGTTATACCGTTTATTGTTGGCGTATGCACGGGCTATCACATGTTAAGTTTTACTTTATAATGGAAGTAATAAATTGAGAAAGTCATCATAATTTTTTAGAGATAATAAAAATTCTTATAAAAATTAGTCTTTAATCTACATGTTCGTTAAATTTTAATAAATAGGAAAATTACTATTACTATTTCCTCTTATTTTTCCTGTTCTTGTTATCTAAAAATATTAAAACTATTCCGGAATTGTTATCTCGTTTGAAATCTTAATCATATTCATGTATTATTAAATAAATATCCTTTTGATATATGCTTATAAAAAAAAAAAAACGATATATTTATTTATTTATTTATTTATTTAACACTAACAGAAATGTTCTGGGACATTGTCCCATAGAACATATGTACATAAAATTTTCTTTTCTTCCTTTTTTTTTTTTTCTTTTTACATTGTACACATAAATTATTATAGATTTTGTAAAAATGCAAATAAACGATTCTTGAAGACTGCAAGGGTGCGGGACTCTCTAATATCCGGAGGAAGAGAGTTCCACAGACGACAGGACGCGACCGGAAAGGACCTCGCATACATGTCCGTATTGTGACGTGGAACATATAAGCAGCTGTCATTCAATCTGGTTTCCCTTCCTCGGACAGTAGATTGATATACAAATAATGAACGCAGATATGATGGACACCCCACACTCAAGATCTTGAAAATCTGACAACCGAGGAAATATTTTCGACGATTGGCAACTGTGAGCCAATTTAAGTCCCGTAGATGCGGGGTGATGCGCACGTCCAAACGCAGACCCTTCACAAACCTCAAACATGAGTTCAAAGTCCTCTGGAGTTTCATGTTTAATTCCAATGTTAGGTCATTGTAGACAACACAGCAATAATCCAGATGGGGAAATATCAATGTTTTTACCAAACGTTCCCTAAGGGATTGATTTAGGAAACTTTGATTTAGCTTTAACTGATAGAGCGTCCTATTTATTTTATTTAAAATGTGTATTGTGTTGCCATGCCAGCTAAGAGTGTTGCTGATTCTTACACCCAGGCTTGTAACAGAGCTCGAGAAGGGAATCGCCGTTGAACCAACAAACACTTCAGGCAACGTGCCATAATCCAATTTACCTAGCAATTTGGAGCTGCCCAGTAGAATTACTTTTGTCTTGGCCGAATTCAAGGATAAATAATTATCCCGAGACCAGTTACAGATGGCTTCTATATCGGTGTTTATTCTTGTGATGGCTAATTCAATCTCATCTGGCAAACATTCAAGGTAAATATGCAGATCGTCGGCATAGAGAATATATTTGCTGAATGAGATATATGATGATATGTCGTTGGTATATAATGAGTAAAGTAACGGCCCCAATATGGAACCTTGAGGAACACCATGGGAAACAGGCAAAAAATCCGATAGTTTGTTGTCAGAGTCGATTACAGCCTGCTGCCTACCACTCATGTATGATTCAAACCACCGAAGACAACTCCAGGAGAATCCAAGACAACGCAACTTTTGAAGCAACAAGGCATGATTCACCGAATCGAAAGCTCTTGAAAAGTCGAACTGCACAAGTACAGTGATTCTCCTCTGGTCACAAGACAGCTTAATATCACTGGTCAATTTAAGTAAAGCAGTCTGTGTACTATGACCCTCTCGAAATCCTGCTTGTAAAGGATCAAGCAAGTTATTTGCCATCAGATACTCTGTCATCTGCTTATAAACAATTCTCTCCAAAGGTTTCGATAAGGCACAGAGGATCGATATAGGTCTAAAATCACCAAGCTCCTTGGGGTTTGTCTTCTTCAGAAGAGGACGCACGATTGACTTTTTCCAAAATGATGGAAATATTGAATAGGTTAGTGAATAATTATAAATGTCCAAAAGGTAAGGAACAGTAACGGGCAATGATTTTTTAATTATATTTATAGGTATATCATCTATTCCTCTAGCTTCAGACCTAACTCCAAGAATATTTTCAAGTAGTGTGTCCAATGTAACATGTTTAAAATAAAGCTGGCCATCGTCGAAAACACATGTCCCTATATGAACTGGCGGCAATTCTATCGTTCTAGAACAGTTAGGGGGCTCAGAGAAATAACTATTAAGGGCGTCCTTTGAGAATTCCTCAGGTATTCTGCTATTTTGAGATTTTATCAGACCAAGACGTCGCAGCTGCCGCCAAATCTCCCCAGAATTTTTCAAACCAATAAACTTATTGAAATAGAATCTCCGTTTTTCCTCTCTTAATTGAGATTGAACTAGGTTTCTCAAGCCCTTGTAATTATCATAAATCAGTGGATCTTTATATCTTATAAAATGTCTCCTCAATATACATGAATATATTTATTTTTTGTCAGGATATTATTAAATGTAAATAAAGGCAAATTTGTTCTCAGATGCCCTGGTCGTTTGCCGTACGCACTTGGTACCTTGAACATCGGAATTTTACATACGGCTCTTCAAACAACATCCTGCACGACGTGGGCCATTACACTCAACTGGTTTGGGCCACCAGCCATCGGGTCGGTTGTGGATGGGCGAAATGCCGCAATTATTTCTCCTATGTGTGTAATTATTGCCCCAGTGGCAATCTCAATGGACGTATAGGTTTGTTAATTCATTTTTTTGTGATTCTCTTTAATAAAAAAATTTTAAATATAGGTTGTTGCGTATCATTTTGTTTATTCTTCGATGTATTTGATTTTTTTTATTAATATTTATTTTATAAATAAGAAATTATATAATATTTAATTTATTATATATATCGCGTATGTGAGCCGCGAAACGGAAATTTATATAATTAAATATTTATTAATTCATATACCCGAAAAAATAAGGGTTTGCCGCCGGGAGTTGAACCACGGATCCTCCAATTTGTACTCGGGTTGCCCTTACCACTAGACCGCAGCACAACATTCGGGTATATGAACTCATTTGGAGAGCAATTTATTCAGCAGAAGAAATGGACCCAAATTCGGTGCATTAATTAGTCCTGGATTGCACCTAGTCGAGGAAGAAATTTGTGGCGCCAAATTTGGGTCCATTTGTGACTAAAATTGCTTTCCAACTGCGTTCATATATCCGAATGTCATGCTGTGGTCTAGAGGTAAGGGCCCTCCGAGTACAAATTGGAGGATCCGTGGTTCAACTCCCGGCGACACACCCTTATTTTTTGAGTATATGAATTAATAAATATTTAATTATATAATATTTATTCTTATTTGTTATTTTATTTATAAAACTAGCAATCATTTGGAAAATTGGTCTTGGTGGCCAATATTCGCGCCTCCCCCTAAAACTCTCTAGGGAGGCTCAGCTCACATTTTGGAAAACGCTGCATTAGACTATATACTTATATAGGCAAGAGAAAGTAATTTATAATTCTTTTTGAGACTAGTTCTACTTGCTCGACCGTCAGAGGCTTTGAAGAGAAAGTAAAAAAAATGAAATTCTAAACACTAGCGCCTGATTGATAGGCAACCTAGTTCTTGAACAAAAATAATAATTTCTTAAATATAGGAAGTTTTATTTGTCTATGGCTAAGTTGGTGGTGGCTGATTAAAACAATATATGGTATATTATTTAGATTTTATTTTTGGTAGCTAGCAGTTTCGATGGTTCCCACCATCATCTTCAGGCCTAAAAATAATAATACAGACGATGTACATATAAATTTATTTTTTCTTTCTCTAATAAAATAAATAAAAATAATAATAACAATAAATAAATAATAACTAGGTAGAGCCTTGTTTGAAAAGTATGGAATTTTTTCAATTAATGCTCAAATAGACTGTTCATTAGCCAGTCAATAAAACCAAGACCTCCAAGTTTTCGCGGCGGGTGCACTACCCTTATCCTAGGGCACCGGCCCAATAAGCACAACATCTCGCATCCGCATATTATACTAATGAAATTAAAATTTCATAAATAAATAAAACGTAACGAAATCTCCCTGACAAACTTTGCTTAAGTAATTCACGCTGACAGACATTCTTCAATTGAATGTTAATTTAATTGAAGTTGAAAAAAATTCTAAATATTTATCCAATGTCATAAATAAATTAAGATAACAATAAAAACTTCAAGAAGGTCAAAACGATGAAATTTCATTCGATATATAACAAATAAAATAATTATAACTTTAAAGGTTATATCTTATTTTAGATTGAGGCGTAACCAAATTTACTATAATTTAATTATTTATTTATTTACTTTTATTTCCAATATCAAGAATAAAAAAATAGTAATAATAATTTTGCACACTTTTAATTATTCATTCTTGTTCCTTATTAGGATAATAAAAGAGTACAGCAAGATTTTATGAATGCATTAAATGCGGTATAATTATATTATTAAAATAGAAAATAAAAAAAATTTGTTCTTTCCAGGTGGGAGAGATCTTTTTTATTATATTAATAAATATAAAACAAATACATATAGTTTTTAAAATTTTAGAACACCCGTTATTTTTTACCCACTTTAATGCACCTCGCTTCGTTACTGGTAGTAGCCTATATATTCTTATTATAAAATAAAAATGTATCTTACATAGGAGCCGGAACTGGGGGGGGCAGGGTACATTGCCCCCCCCCCCCTGGCATCCTACAGGGGGGCAGAGGGGGGCAAAATTTCTTCTTTTATTTCATTTGTTATTAAAAATGATATATTTTTACTTTTGAAAAATAAAATCTTCTAAATTAAAAGAGTAAGAAATTCATTTTTTTCCAAATTTTTTCCAAAAATTTTTGAAAAATCACTACCAAATTTTTTAAAATTTTAATTTTATTAAAATTGTGATTTTATTTAAAATTTTTAAAGTTTTATAGTAGATTTGTTTTTGTTTTATACTATTTAAACATATTAAATTATTTTAATTTTCTAAAAAAAATTTTTTTGCCCCCCCCTGATTCAAATTCGTTCCGGCGCCCCTGGTATCTTATATAGGTATTTAGGAAAAAAACTATTAAATAAAAAGACCAAAGAAGATTAAAAAAATAATTATAATTTTTTAAATAAAAAATTTTTCTATAAAAAATTTCTAATGAATATATTTCGTTTAAAAGCCCCCAAACCGTGGCCAAGAGACTAGAAGTATTGACAAATGTCAATATTGGTAAAAAATAATAAGTGTATCGCACTCTAAATCGTTAGAAAACCAATAATTTAGGGGAAGTGCGCCAATTATGGACCACGATAAGGATTTCGTCAAATAAAACTCAGAATTTTAAAGTTTAATCTGTATTATCAATTTTAAACAGTTCTATAATTATCTGGTTTTAAAAATCATTCAGGTGCGCGTGTCAAAAAGCAATTAGAAGACGATTCACGGCAAGAGATGGCGTTAGTTTGTCCCATAGGAATACAAGGGATTTATTTAATTTCATTTGAAAGATTCCAGCTAATTAATTAAGGGTAAAAAATTAATTATTTTTTAACACAATGATTACTAATTTAATTATCTATAAGATATAGAGCGAATTTTTAAAAAATATCTTTTATTTAATGCGATTAATCTAAAAAAAAAAATTCATTTTTTCGAAAATCTAAAAAAGGGCTTCTATAAGTTGTAGATATTGTAAATAGCTTTAATTAAAAAAAATTTGAGGTTGATAGCTTAAAAATGGTGGCCGCTGGCATCTCTCAAAATTAGCACCCCGAGACGCGCACCTTAATAAAATTCTTAAAAAACATCAACATCTTTATAAATAAGAAATTATATATAATATTTAAGATATTATATACATCGCGTAGGTAAGCCGCGAAACGGAGATTTATATAATTAGATATTACTTCATGTACCCGAAAAAAGATATAAGGGTGTGCCGCTGGGAGTTGAACCACAGATCCACCGATTTGCGCTCAGTGTGCCCTTACCACTAGACCACAGCACGGCATTCGGGTATATGAACTCAACATCTTATAAAACTAACATTTTTCTAATATATTTCATTTTACGAGTAATGAACTTTCAAAAAGTGAACATAATATGGACCACATGATTTCAAATATGGACCATGATCAATTTAAAGCATGAAGGAATTGAGCTACGAGGTTGAAATCTTGCATTTTAGTTAGGTACCCCCCTGAGACCTAAAACGAAGCGTTTAAACAGAATCGGCCAAAAAGTACTAGTACTTTACTGATGTACTTTTTCAGTTTTTTTTTCAATACGAGAAAGTTGTGTGATGACCGACCAGTCACACCAGATTTTTTCAGATCTTTCGTTTCTTCTGGGCTATTTTCATTTATTTATTTTTCATTGATTTATTTTCGTGCCTCAGGAAAGCAGTTATCGTGATTACCATTGAACTGACCCTAGTCCATATTTAAAACATGCATGTAAAAAAGTACATGGTGAGTTGATGAAAAAGTAAAATTGCTCCCGATAATAGTCAAGTGCATGGGGGCAATTGACCCTCGACTTGACAGAACGAACGTTCATTGAGAAAAGCCGGTGGTCCATATTACAGACCCGGTCCATAATTGGCGCACTTCGCCTAAATATTTTTTTTTTTTTTTTGTAAATATTAATTTAAAAATTTAAATTATTCATGATTTAAGCTTAGCTCTGAGCAAAATTCAAGAAAAGCTACTTCTATATAAATCTGATTCCTTTATCTGTGTGGGTGGTAGTGTATAATCAGAACTAATTGTTTCAAATCCGGCAGGTGAACCATACAAGACGGGCGGCGAACGATGTTCAGCATGCTCTGGACATTGCCGGTTGGGACGTCTCTGCACCAATTCATGTTCGTGGGCGGACCAGTGGGCGAATTGCGACCAGCTGGCCAAAAGTCATCGATCTTGGTTATGTTCTGGGGACAGGCTTGATCATTGTCGAGCCACCTGTTCGTGTCCTGGAAAACTCTACTAGGATTGACCACCTTTTCTAGTCGACCATACAATTTTTATTTATTCCAATTTCACCAAGTTATTATTGGGACAAAGTTAAGTGCCATCATTTAAGAGACAAGTGTTTTTTGTTAATAAACAATTTTTGTGTTAAATTATTTGTATAAAATAAGACCTAATACCAAAATACTCTATTTTATACATATAAATTAAACCGAAAAAAAAATTGTTTATTTAATAAGTGTATTTTTTTTTACTTTCATAAAATCATTTTTTTATCATTAAAATAAATAAATTCTCAACAAATAATTAATCTTCTATTTAATTGTTTAATTGAAAAAAAAATAATAAATAAAATTCCTGGAGATCCAGGGTTCGACTCTTACGGGCCAATTTGGTCTATTTTGGTCTACTAGTAAGATAAATATTATCACAAAATATAAAAAATAAAAATAGATAAAATCATTTCAATTTTTTTCTTGGAGGGGGGGGGGGGAATTTTTTTTTTCTTAAAAAAATTACAAATAGGTACTCAAATTTGGCCAAAAGATATTTAATTTAAGGTGCGCGTCTCGAAAAGCCGTTAGGAGACGATTCACTACCGAGTTACTCTAGGCGGCAAGAGATGGCGTTAGTTTTTCCCATAGGGATACAAGGGATTTATTCCATTTCATTTGAAAAATTCCAGCTAATTAATTAAGGGTAAAAAATTAATTATTTTTTAACACAATGATTACTAATTTAATTATCTATAAGATATAGAGCCAATTTTTAAAAAATAGCTTTTCTTTAATGCGATTAATCTAAAAAAAATTTTTTTTTTTTCGAAAATCAAAAAAGGGCTTCTATAAGTTGTAGATATTTTAAATAGCTTTAATTAAAAAAAAATTTGAGGTCGATAGCTTCAAAATTGTGGCCGCTGGAAAGTCCCAAAATTAGCACCCCGAGACGCGCACCTTAATTAATTGTTTAATTTTGTACAGTTTGTATATTTTGAAATATTTTATTTAAGAATAATATAAAGTTTTATAAAAATCAAAGCCCTTGGGGGGGGGGGGGGGCAAATGCCCCTGCCTCCCCCTCCCCAAATGACGCCGCCGGATAAAATTTATTTTATTTTGGCTACCTATTAATATGAAAAGAAATATAAAAAAAGTAGCTTATTATTGGCATACCTACTTAAGGGATTTTTTTTCTTTAAATTTATATATTATTTTTGAAGAAATCTGTGATAAAAAAATTTTGTCAACAGAAGATATTTAATTTTTTTTCTAGTTTAATGTATAAATTAATGAATAAATGTTTATAATAATTTTTTTTTTTTTTTTATTAAGCTTAAATAAAGCCCCTTCTACTTCCAATATCATTATGTATAAAGTTAAAAAAAATCTGGTGTGACTGGCGCATAGCACACAACTTTCTCTTACCTTCGGTAATCGAAAGTTGTGTACTGTGCTTGTCACACCAGATTTTTTGTGTCGACATGTATTTAGTTTCCGACAGTAGGGTACAATTGAATTCAAGATGTAAAATTTATAAGTATGGGAAAATATTTATATTTTGATACCATGGCAACCATTTCTCCTATCTTTTCTACGGAGTACAAGAGTAAAGTGGTCTTCAGAAGATTTCAATCACAAATGAGAATATACATTTTATAGAGAATCTAAAAAATAATTGATTTTTGAATTTAAAAAAAATCGTTGGAGCAAATTTTGAGAAAATCGAAAAAACTGAAAAAGTACATCAGTAAAGTACTAGTACTCTTTGGCCGATTTTGATTAAAAGCTTATTTTTCCGGTCCCGGGGGGTGTTTAACTTAAATATAAAATTTCAACCTCATAGCTCAATTCCTTCATGCTTAAAATTGAACACACACACACCCACACACACACACACACACACCCACACACCCACCCACCCACCCACCCACGACAGACCATGTCGCGAAAACCAATTTTTTGGATTCAGGGGACCTCAAAACGTGAAGATCCATCAAAATCTCGACATCGAATTTTTGACATGAAACCAATACTTTCTCCATATATATATTACATATAACATAGGTAAGAGAAAGTAAAAAATTAAAAATATATTGACATATTTTTTATGAGTTCACCTGTTAGTGAGACCTCACTGCTCGGCTGTTAGTTGTGATGCCGCTGCACCAGGCGGCGCTCTACGCACGTTTGATTTTCAAATTCTAATTTTTAATTTTTGTTCAACATTTAATTATTCCAATCTGATGATTGAGTCTAGGGCCGCAGTCAGGGGTGGGGCAAGGAGGGTTATATCCCCGGGTTCGGGCCTTTTGCGCTCCAACCTTAAAATTCTAACAAAAAAATAATTTTCATGATTAAAATTTCAATTAAACAACAAGAACAGTTTATCAAAGGTGTTCTAGCTGTGGAAAGAGAATTAACGAAGAAAGCTAACTTAGAATCTATAATTTTGCATGACTCAAGGCGACAAGGGCGGTCCTAGCCTTACATTTTGGGGGGGGGGTCACTGTTTTTTTTTTTTTTATAGTATAAATAAATGGGCCTGGACCCCAATAAATATATATTAATCAAATATAAGTATCGTTTAAGTCTTAAATGGCCTAAGTTGCCGAAAAGATTGTGTGAATGGGAAAAAAGTGTGTGTTAAAAAAAAAAAAAGATTTTGGGGGGGTCACGACCCCCTTGACCCCCCTCTGGGACCGCCCTTGCAAGGCGAGGAGAAATGGTTGCCATGGTAAGAAAATATAAATATGTTCCCATTCTTATAAATTTTACATCTTTTTTTTTTTTTTTACAAAAAAAACATTCACACTTTTTCTCATTCACACTCACACTCACACACACATTCACACTGTCTTTTCGGCATCTCAGGCCATATAAGACATTTACGATAACCGTTATTTATGAATTTATATATATTAGGGTCCAGGCATTTTTATTTAAGCCATCTGGTATCCAGATGGCTTAAATAAAATCATCGGACTGCCTGGGGTCCGAACCCGCGACGTTTGGTATATGAGGTTAGCACGCTAACCTCTACACCACGCCCCGTGGGCATTTTACATCTTGAAATTCGTATGTACAGTAGGCTACAGTCGGAAACTAAATATATGTCGACACAAAAAAATCTGGTGTGACAAGTACAGAACACCAGTGGCGTAGTGAGCTTAACTCGCGCCCGGGGCACAATACCTTTTAGCCCCCCCCTCCCCCATTCGAAAACCATATAATATTATGTGTAAAATATATTACACTGGCACTAAATTTAAAATATATTTTCCAGAAATCAACTATAATAAAAATAAAAATTATCTAGCAATTTTTTGTTTTTTGCGGATCATTTGGCGCCCTTTGTGAGTAGCGCCCGGGGCATGATGCTCCCCCGCCCCCTCCCCCTCCCTCGCTACACCACTGGCTGAAGTTGGTTTATTTGAGAAAGAAAAACGGTAAATTTTCTTTATTAGTTTATAAAGCAAAATAATATTTCCAAATATTTCAGAGACCATCAGCACCCCTTCTTCAGTGAATTTCGAAATATTTGGAAGTAATGCCTTGTAAACTATTAAAAAATTGCTGAAAATTTACCGTTTTTTTGAGGTGCTGATTTTGAGAGGTTTCGTTTTTCTTCTAAAATCTGTATGGAATAATAACTTTGAAATCTTGTATTTAATTTAGAAAAAAAATGTTTTTTGACCATAATAAATGTATTTATTAATATAATCAATCAATGGAATGTAAATATTAATATACTTTTTACTTTCTCTTACCTATGTATATATGTAATATATATAGAGAGAGAAAGTAATGGATTCATGTCAAAAATTCGATGTCGAGATTTTGATGGATCTTCACGTTTTGAGGTCCCCTGAATCCAAAAAAGTGGTTTTCGCGACATGGTCTGTCTGTGTGTGGGTGTGTGTGTGTGTGTGTGTGTGTGTTCAATTTTAAGCATGAAGGAATTGAGCTACGAGGTTGAAATTTTATATTTAAGTTAAACACCCCCCGGGACCGGAAAAATAAGCTTTTAATCAAAATCGGCCAAAGAGTACTAGTACTTTACTGATGTACTTTTTCAGTTTTTTTCGATTTTCTCAAAATTTGCTCCAACGATTTTTTTTAAAATTCAAAAATCAATTATTTTTTAGATGCTCTTTAAAATGTATATTCTCATTTTGCGATTGAAATCTTCTGAAGACCACTTTACTCCTGTATTTCATAGGGAAGATAGGAGAAATGGTTGCCATGGTAACAAAATATAAATATTTTCCCATACTTATAAATTTTACATCTTGAATTCATATGTTCCGTACTGTCGGGAACTAAATATATGTCGACACAAAAAATCTGGTGTGACAAGCACAGAACACAACTTTCGATTACCGAAGGTAAGAGAAAGTTGTGTGCTGTGCGCCAGTCACACCAGATTTTTATTCTTCATATGTTCTAATTTTGTTTTTTAATAAATTTATTTTTATCAAAAATATAAAAAATATGTCTTTGTAACATAAGTGAACAGGAGAATAGAAAAGTAGTGTGTTGGCGCAAAAAAAAAAAACCTCCTCTCTGTTTTTGATTTCCGGGTATATTCTTTGGTAATTTATAGGGCCCGACCGAAACAAGATTTTCAGCCGAAACCGAAACCGAATATTCGGCCTCAATCTTAGTTTCGGCCGAAACCGTAACCGAAACCGAAACTTGTATTTTCTACAAAAAATTCAAATCATTTTAACTTTTTTTTTTGAAAATTTTTTTCCCCCTCCCTTGAAAATCATTTTACCTTTTTTTTTTTAGGGAGACTAAATTTTTTTCTCCCTCAAGTGCAAATCATTTGACCTTTTTTTTTTCATGCGAGTTTCATCCCATCTTTTCAGACTCAGGTTTCGGCCGGCCGAAAGGTTCGGCTAGTTTTTGGCCGAAACCGAAACTACGGCCGAAACCAGGATTTTTGGCCGACACTGGCCGAAACCGTAACCGAAACCGAATATTCGGTCGGTTCCTAGTAATTTATCATATAAATTCAAATTATATTTTATATAGAAAAAAATCTTTATAATTGAATAAAATATCTGATATGTGCTGCACTCTTGTGGAAACTTTAAAAACTATAATTATAATTCTAAAAGTCTCCACAAGATCGCAGCACTAATTAGCCTGAGACATTGACATAGATTGAAACCCTCATGTCCAGGTATAATCATTGGAAATTTATCATATAAATTAAGATATCCCAGACTGATTAGTGCTGCGATCCTGTGGAGGGTTTTAGAATTATAGGTAAGTTGCATTGATATAAGCCGTTTGTGATTGGCCGATAGTGAAACCACTCACCAATGAGAGCGCTCCTTTCAGCCGGGTGTTGGCATGTCTCTCTCTCTCTGCTTGCTGTTGTCGCTTCAGTCGCCCTAATGAGAGCAAGTGTTAAATTATCAAATCGTTTGATCCAATAAAAGAAGCTACCTTTGATTGTGTTAGTTGAACCCGCACTTTCCTCATGTTTGAACATTTACCTGAACACTCTTCACACCTTAACAACCTGGGTGATGACTACCAACCATCTCAACTGTCCTTCATCAACTCCATCCAAGGATTCCTTCAAAACGGCTGCTTGCATCCAAATCCAGGTACCCTACGCCATCTTGCTTTCCTAATTATTTTTTTTTCTATTTACATTTTAAAACAAAAAACTAATTTCCCGAACCTTTATTTATTACATTATATTGATATATAATTTTTTTTAATATTAATTGAAATTTCCAACCCCCCTTTTTTATATATAGATGGTATTAATATAACAAATATAACTAAATATTTTTCGAGATCTATTATTTGAATAAGATAATAGTATTCAAATAATAGATCTCGAAAAATATTTAGCTATAACTTAACCCCGCTGCCCTCTGGGCTTTGCTGCTTACAGTAGTGTGTTAGAGCAGATCCAGATATCTGTCCCTCTACTGGTTAACCAAGCGGCGCATAAGTGAAAAATTTTTCTTTAGAGTTTTTTACCTATTCGTTACGAGTTAGTAACTTGCGCGACTAACTGCATATAAGGGGAAGTGAGTTTTATTGGTGCAGGTCGAGGGTCCGGTGGCCTGGTGCAATGGATAGCACGCCTATGCCCCGGAAAGGCGGAGATCCTGGGTTCGATTCCGAAGGCCATGGGATGTTTGGCCTCATCAATAAAAAACACTCACATGTCTTGTTAAATAACAAATATAAGTCTAATTCTCAAAAATATTTTAATGGAAAGGGTTTTTTTGTTTTAAATATTAATTGTAATCATTTATTAATCGTTTCCAAAATTGTTAATTTAAGAAAAGGGGAGGTAAATTTCCCCTTCCAGACTCCAATTCATTATTTTTTTGCCTATTGTCCTAACACATTTGATTGGATCTTCTTTCTATTCCTTCCAAAATACATCATTTTTTCAAAACCTTAATTATTTACTCTTAACAAAAGTTGTTCCTTCATTTTTGGTGTTTATTATAATTTGGCTGCTATAAATCTAAACCAAACAAGAGATGCAACTGCTTTTTCAATAATACTTCCAATTGTTGTATTTATCTCTTTGACTCTATTAAATATTCAAAGAGTATTTTTTATTGCTTATGAATACTAGTATCCAAATAGGAAAGTTTTTTTTTTAATATTAATTGTAATCATTTATTAATCGTTCCCATTGATGAAAAAAAAGGGGAGGTAAATTTTTCCCCTCCTAGACTTTCATTCATTGACCTTCAACACATTTGATTGGATCTTCCATTCCTCCCAAAAGTCATAAACCTTAATTATTTTCTTTTACAATAATAAAATTTCTTTTCTGGTAATTATTCCAATTTGACTGTCATATAATAAACGCAATAACAAAGGATACAACTCCTTTTTCAATAACATTTTTTTTTTTAAACACTTAAGGTCCAGGCATTCTTATTTAAGCCATTTGGTATCCAAATGGCTTAAATAAAATCATCGGACTGCCTGGGATTCGAACCCGCGATTCTTGGAATAGAAGGCCAGCACGCTAATCTCTACACCAAGCCTGAGAGCTTGGACTAATAAATTATAATGACTTTTCTAATTGAAATGATTTCTTATTAAAATTCAAACATTTGAATCCATAGTTATTATCCAAATCCAAATGATATACAAAGAAAGAAAATATGTTTAAATAAGATAATTTTATTACTAAATTTAAAATTCCCACAAAAAATTTTTTATTATCTAAATATTAAAAAAAAATATTGAAATATATTTTAAAACATTTTTAATTAAAAAATAATTAGAAAATGTGTGTATTATTTGATGCAAAAAGAAAAATTATGTAAATAGATTTTATTTTGATTAGTTTTTTTTTCAACTGTCAAATGTTTGGCATTTCTCAATAATTTTGTGGTTATGTTATATACTCGATTGTATTTTATTTTGTATTTTTTTTTTTTTTTTTCCCATAATGCAAAATGATTGAACCAAGTTAGTCAATAATAAAATTTATTTGCTTCATAAAATCAGATTTTATCTCTGATATTGGGCACAGGCGCCATATAATTTTGTATGGAGCAAATCAATTTTATTATTGCTTTCGTCCTGGTTTATTCACATGTACTTTAAATTATGTGTATAATTTCCAAAAAAAGATGGTCAAATAAATTCAGACCGAAACGTGCTGGAGTTTTTATTGAATCTCGTGCATTCCGATTTGGCTGATATATATCCCTCTATTATAAGCGAGATATTTATTCACCCAACGGTCAAAGATATCTCCTTTGAGACAAAAAAGTTTATCGTCTACCAAATTTTCTATTTACTCCCCCCCCCCAAGCTACACCTGCGCCTAAGTCGGGGCTCTTTTTGCCAACCCGTAGTCCCTGATAAATTTCATAAATCATTTTTATCAATCCATTTTTTTGCAAGATTTACATCATATATTTATAAAAGAGAATAATTTTCTTTCAAAATTGTTACATTAGATATTTACATAGAATTAATTATAACTTATTAGAAACAAAGAGAGAGGCTGCCGGGTACTAAATTTTATTAATTTACAAAAAGGTCTGGGACTGGGTCATGATATATGGTTACTATAGGCATATATCCGTTATATTTAGAAATCTATTTATTAATAATATTTTCAAAATAAACGATTATTTAGATCAGCGGTTCCCAAACTTTTTTGTCCTTTGTTCAGCTAGAAATTTTTTTCGCGACCCACTATAGCTTTTAGAAAGGCGTAATGCACATGTAAGCCTATTACCTTATTTAAAGGCATATTCTTTAATTCCATTGTCCAAATTTTTGCCCTTATCGACACCCCCCAGTGGGTGGCGACCCCTAGTTTGGGAACCACTGCTTTAGATTATACTTGATATTATAAATATATAGATTTTATCAATATATTAAATAATATAAAATAAAAATAGTTCTATAATTAGGCCAGATGCACAGAAAAAAAAGTTTTGACTACAAAATACAGCACATAGATTCTTTGGTTAAAATCATCTTGTATTGTTGCTTTTCCCCGACTTGTTTTAAACCAATGATGCACACGTATTAAGAGGAGGGTTTATACAGTATTATATCTAAAGACATCGAGTGTGCCAGACACGTGCCGTGTCAGGCATCGACAGACACCGACAAATTACGATTGTGGTGTTACGATTGATATAATTTTGTTAATGCTCACTCTATAGAATAATATTAGGCCTATTTTGTCTGCCACGGCTCGTGTCTGTTACGCTCGATGTCTGGTAGTGTAATGTAGGTATAAACTAGGAACCGACCGAATATTCGGTTTCGGTTACGGTTTCGGCCAGTTTCGGCCAAAAATCCTGGTTTCGGCCGTGATTTCGGTTTCAGCCAAAAAGTAGCCGAAACTTTCGGCCGGCCGAAACCCGATGAAAAGATGGGATGAGACTCGCATGCAAAAAAAAAGGTCAAATGATTTGCGCATGAGGGAGAAAAATTTTCCGCCCGGTGGAAAAGGGCGGAAAAAATTTAGTGGGGAAAAAATTTCAAAAGAAAGAAATGAATTTTGTAAAGGAAATACAAGTTTCGGTTTCAGTCGAAACTAAGATTGAGGCCGAAATTCCGTTTTCGGTTTCGGCTGAAAATCTTGTTTCGGTCGGACCCTAATATAAACCCTCCTTAAATCATAATATTTTCATGTTTTCTTAAATTAGCAAACTAGAACTATAGAGTCTGGCTTAAAGGCATAAATTGAAAAAATTCACTTGACTTAATCTTTGACGCCAATAGCGTCTTTTCTCTTTTTCGAGAAAATACATTTAAAAAATGAAAACCGCTCTTCTTGAGACTAACAAAAAAGGGCAGACGACAGGGAGAACCGCAGTGATTTTGTGAATAGCTGGTTGCCGCAACGGCTTTGAACAGGATGTGCTTTGAAAAACCATCCCTAAGATTCCTCCACGTCCAAGTTAAATTCCCAATAAAACATAAATGAATATGAGTGAAAATTAAAAAATAAATGATGCATCATTGTTTTAAATATAACTTGCATATTCTGAAAACCTCTGTAAAAAATCTATATCTCTTTTAATATCTATAAATAATTAATTTACCATTAGGCATAAATCTTTTTCGAGTATTGTCAGTCTATTCTTAATGATAATATTAATACATTTATATGGGAATACTGATGATGATCGCCCTTTAAGGGAAAACATTTGCGAATGCGAGGTGAAAATATTATAATGAAAAAGTTTCTTGTATTTAGATGATGAAAGAAAATGAACGAATGTTGTTGTTTAGAGTTTAGTATTGTCAGCGAAGCCATTTATAATCGATGGTTTTTTCGATTCGGAAATCTTCCTTTCTCTTTCTTTTTCTATAAGAGATGCGGTTGAATTCCGCCAACCATAAAAGACGTAGATAGCAAAACCTAAAAAGCAAAAAATGAGAATAATGACCCAAATTTCTATTTAATACAACAACTGGTTATTGATTAGGCTAATGTTTAATTTTTAAATTGTCCCTAATTTTTTTTTTTATATAGCCTAGCATATTAGTAAAAGTTTTTTCTACAAAAAGCAGAAAAAATCCATTTTTTAGTTATGTTGACCGCATCCGGTTATTATCAATCAGGTCATCAAAAAGAAACTAACTCTTCGTAAAAGACTAGTTTAATATTTTAAAATTATAATCCAAGCAAAAGAAAGTGTATATAAAATTACAGTGGCTCTTTCGCTCGCGACCTTTCTCAGGACAATTATTTGTTTAAAAAAATTCAAGATTAGGGTGAGCCGTAGTTGTAATAGCGCGGGAAAGTTGCGAATTATTTCATATCTTCCGGACGCGCGCGCATAAGCCCCAAAATTTGCCAAAATAATGAAAAAGCTACATTTTTACGATTTTTTTTTTATATCTTTAATATATTTTTTTTAACGTAATAGCTAACACAGGCTGAACGCACACCAATTGAGCAAAAACGTTTTGTCCAGGAGCAAAACGTTTTGCTCAATGCCAACGCACACCGATTTAACAAAACGCTCAATGGCAAAACATTTTGTTCAATGATGTCGAATTATGCTCACTTGTGTTTTACCTCCTCGGTGTGCGTTCTCCCATAGAAAAGCACTGAAAAAACAATTTTAGGCAAAAATGTTTTGTCCGGAAATGTTTTGCTCAATTGGTGTGAGTTGAGCCACAGTCTTTTTGGCAATAAAACTTTTACGATATTTGAATATATTATATGTATTTGGGGTCCAGGCATTCTTATTTAAGCCATTTAGTATCCAAATGGCTTAAATAAAATCATCGGACTGCCTGGGATTCGAACTCGCGACTTTTGGTATAGGAGGTTAGCGCGCTAACCCCTACGCCAAGTCCGAGGGCAATTCACAAATTAAAAAAAAAATAATCACAAAAATGAAGTTTTTTTTTACATATTTTGTCAAACTTTTTAGGGCCTATGCGTGACCGGAAGATGTCAACCAATTTTAATAAATTTTTTTTCTTTGTTTATCTAAATAATTCGCAATTTTTCCGCGCTATTACAACTTCGAAATAAAGAAATAAGTTATTTCGGCCCATCATATTCAAGATCCTGGATATTGAATTTTGAAAAGAATTGCAATAATATTGCACAAATTGCAGGCGCAGTTCTGTAATTTGGCTTGGAAGAGACAACAAAATAAAACAAAACTTGGGATTAAAATTTCAGATTTTCTCTGCGGAATGTTTAGAAAATGATAAAATTCAACCAAATTCTTTTGGTTTCATCATTCTTCCTTCTACTACTTACCTATTAATAGCCAAACGGCAAATCGGATCCATGTCTCTTCATCGAGAACAAGCATCAAATAGATATTGATCAAAACACTGAGCGCAGGCACCCAGGGAACCAATGGTACCATAAATGTTAATTTGACAGACGATAGTGGTTGTCTGGCTATGCTGGTTAAAACGATCAGCATGCCTAGAATCATTAATGAAAAGACTATCACCATCGCAGGTTGTCCTGAAATTACCTCGTCCATTCCCCAAATAATCACTGAACAAAATCCAGCAGCAAATAAACCTAAAAATCACATTAACATTTATTAATAACCTATTATTACAAAACGATTGTCTTTTTTATATCAATTATTGTATACTTACTGAAAATCACAATTCCCCAACTGACAATTGATGCCGATGTATCCGTTGGATTTTTAATATTCAAGAGATTAAAGTATACTTTGATAGCATTCAATATTTTCCCAATAATATTTTTTTCTAATTCTGATGTCTGAGCAACTGGGAATTGATATTTGCCCGTGTCTGTGTTCTCATAACGAAGCACTAAAACGCTCACCGCCACTATAGTATAGGCCAATAATGTGCCAATAGACATCATATTTATTAATTGGTCCAAATCAAAGATGGCTGATATTATGGCTGAAAAAATTAATAGATTAATATTAACATAAATATTTTGAGACTGTATGCATTCGAAATGAATGATAGGCAGCCACAATTGTTTTATCTCAACACTGGCTGCATATCTTCTCTTATTAAGAAACTCTCTTCCGAGTCATTATATATGTAATTGATGTAAGTGATTTTCGAGGCAAGAAAAAATATTTTCACACCCATTTCTGGGCCTGGGAGCAAATAACCCTGCAATTTAACTCTGATCCGACCGCTTTTCCATTATATGAAAAAATAATAGTCTACATCTCATTCAAAACTTAAAAAAAAAAATCTTAAAGCTAATTCATTGAACTAGCAAAAAATTATTCCTTGTGGCAACTTCAGGAGAGACAAATTTAATAATTAAATACCATTTTCAAAATAAATTTTAGATAGCTATTTGTCTTGCGATTTTTGATGAACGAAAAATATTACAAATTTTCTTTGTTTTTGTATTTTATTGAAGGCCAATTGTATAGTCAGAGCACATACAGATTCAAAATTATTCTTGGAAAATGCGTACAATAGAAGGGAAAAGAAAAATTGAAGAATGATTTATTTTTACTTTTAACTCTGAGTTGCCCTCGGGTTTGGTGTAGTGGGTAGCGTGCTAGCCTTCTATACCAAGGGTTCGCGGGTTTGAAAAAACTCTGGTGTGACTGCAGCACACAACTTTCTCTTACCTTTGGTAATCGAAAGTTGTGTTCTGTGCTTGTCACACCAGATTTTTCGTATCGACATATATTAGTTTCCGCCGATATATTAAAATTCAAGATGTAAAATTTATAAGTATGGGAAAATATTTATATTTTGTTACCATGGCAACCATTTCTCCTATCTTTTCTATGAAGCACAAGAGTAAAGTGTGCTTCAAACAATTTTGAGGGCAAACGAGAATATACATTTGAAAGAGCATCTAAAAATAATTGATTTTTGAATTTTAATCAAAATCGTTAGAGCGAATTTTGAGAAAATTGAAAAAAACTGAAAAAGTACATCAGTAAAGTACTAGTACCCTTTGGCCGATTTTGATTAAAAGCTTATTTTTCCGGTCCCGGGGGCTGCCTAACTTAAATATAAAATTTCAACTTCCTAGCTCAATTCCTTCATGCTTAAAATTGAAAACACACACACACACACACACAGACAGACAGACCATGTCGCGAAAATCACTTTTTTGGATTCAGGGACCTCAAAACGTAAAGATCCATCAAAATCTCGACATCGAATTTTTGACAGAAACCAATACTTTCTCTCTATATATATATTACATATATACATAGGTAAGAGAGTAAAAACCGAGTTCATATTAATCGACTCTTAATATTTTTTTTTTTTTTTTTATTTTTTTTATAAAAAACATTCACACTTTTTTCTCGTTCACACTCACACTCACACACACATTCATACAGTCTTTTCGGCAACTTAGGCCATATAAGTCTTTGACGATAACCGTTGTAGAGAATATATCTATTGTGGGGTCAGGCATTTCTATTTAAGCCATCTGGTGTCCAAATGGCTTAAATAAAATCATCGGACTGCCTGGGTCCGAACCCGCGACGTTTGGTATAGGAGGTAGGCACGCTACCTACTACGCCAAACCCGGGGGCACTCTTAATATTAGATTTATTTACCCGTTAAAGTTCCTGCAAGCATTGTTGCCAATAAAGGTGTGTGAGTTCTTGGATGAACTCGAGCCAAAAATTTGAAAATAACTCCATCAGAAGCCATTGCATAAAGAACTCGAGGAAGTGGAAACATAGCTCCAAGCAAACTGCGAATTAAAAATTTACACAATTTTATTATATTTTATCAAGTATCACTTTTTACTTTTTTTGCTTGGACATGCATAATTTATATTTTAGAAACTCTTTTACTATTTAACTTCAAATATTTCCATGCAATGTAAAAGATATACAATATTTTCACAACCATTAATTTTAATTTTAATTAGGGATTACAAATCTTGAATTTATAAAAATTATTTTCTATTTTTTTATCTAATTATTATTATCATTTTAATAATTTTTATTTTAATAAATTACAAATACATCGCAAAAAAAGTCCAACAATTATTAACTTAGTGACGGTTTTTAGACATCTTAATAATCAACGAGAATGAAGATAGCAACAGTCGAAGTCATTTTCAACTTTTCCAAATGTTTATTAAATCAGGTTAAGATTTGTGCATAAATTATTGTGTTAATTGATTTATTTAAACATCATCCATGAAATGTTATTATATTAATACATTTCTCATAAAACAATATATGATATTCGTATAGAATTTGTTATATTTTTGATAAATGAAATGCGTTTCGAAAGTGAAAATAAATAGTGACAGAAAAAAGAAACACTTATAATGAAAATCACGTCTGCAATCCAAGTCAGTTTACTTAAGGTAATTAATTTTGTTAGTTTATTTCTTATATTTAGTAATAGAGAGTACAAAATAATAAAAACATAGATGAAAGCTTTTTTTTCCCCCCCTTTTTTTTTTTTTTTTTTTTTTTTTTATTTTTTTTTTTTTTTTTTTTTTATTTTATTTAAAAAATAATGTTTTTTTTTTTTTTAAAAATATGGTAAATATTTAAATTAATTTTTTTTTAGTTTTTAAAAAAAAACCCAAGCCCCACTCTCTAAAAAAGGAAAAAAAAAAAAAACCCGGTTTACCCCCCGGGATGAAAGCTGTTTATTTACGTATATACAATAACAATAAAAAATTATGCATGTGCCTACGTCTTTAAATAAATTGGCCAAAATGGAGTAAAAATGCCAATAAATATGTCTTTAAATAAAAAGAATGAATGGATATTTATTAAAAGAGGGAGATTTATTTCCTCTGTATGTTATTAATTTTATTTTATTAATTTATTTAATTACAATAATTAAGCAAAATGTTTTATTGTTAAAAATAAAATAATAATATTTTTGGCTAGCATTGTTGTACTGCGAGAGGCCACCCCCACCAGTGACGTCAGAGAGTGCGGCGACGGCCGCCGCCGCCGCCGCCTGCCGGCAGACGTCACATCAACGCTTCAAAGGCAGCAGCAGCAGGCAAAGCTCTCTCTCTCTCTCTCCCCCTCTTTCCTGATTGTTCCTGATCATGAAATCACCTCCAACAACACCAACAGGTAATTATCATTCACATTTCTTATTCGTTCAACAAGGGATGGTTTAAAATTTAAAATACACAAAAATCATTAAGTTTTTTTCCATTTCAATCGAGAATTTTCCATCTTATTACTTTTTAATATTCCAATTATTCATAGAGACTTTTTTTTTTAACAATTAATTGTAGGAATTCCCAAACTTTTAATGTTAACCAATAGATAATATAACAATTGTTATATTATCTATTTTACGAAATTATAAATAAATATTTTAGTTTTTCAAAAAGGTATTTGAATCGAAAAATGTTTTGAGTTAAACGTTTCCTTTTTATTATTTTAAATCACATTTTACGTTTTTTAATGTTAAAGATTTAAAAGTGACATACTCTCTCCTCTCGATTCCCTCTTAAATCAAAAACTAAAGATTTGTCAATCTTAGATTATTACATTTCAAAATAAGGAATTTAAATTTGTGTGCTGTGATTTTTAGACGTGAACTAAATAATAATAGGGAATTTATTTTTAATTAATAGATAATATATTTATTATTAATAGATAATATTTCCATTTAGCTTCATTCTCTCCGGTCACATAGCCCCTTTTCATTTATTTGATTGGGTCGGCGCCCTAGGATAAGGGTAGTCCACCCGCCGGGAAAGCGTGGAGATCCTGGTTCGACTCCAGGGGGTGCAATTTTGCCCAATCTTAAACACAAACATATCTCGCAACTTTGCTATCTTAAACGATATATTGACTGGCTAATGAACAGTCTATTTGAGCATTGATTGAAAAAAAATCCATCCTTTTCAAACAAGACTCTACCTGGTTGAAAATTAATATTTTAAAAAATTATTTGTCGTTTCAAGGCGAAGGCGTGATTTCCCTTAAAGGGATTGAGATCAAGGGCGTCCGCAGGATTTTTTGCAGGAGGGGGGGGGGGCAAGTCCCTTCCAGATAAGTTAAAAAAAACGTACTTTGATATTAATAATGTTATATATCTCTTAGTCTTTAAAGCTTTCTCACCGCGGCAAGGTGGATGTATACTGAGAAAGGTCTTTTGTATTTTTTTTTTGTTTTATACATTTTTTTGTATCATTTTAATTTTCCAGGGGGTGGTAAGTGACTGATTGCCCCCCTCCCCGCGGACGCCCATGGTTTAGATATCTTGTTATGCCTACAGAGGGACCGACAATCTGACAAATAAAAATTAAATTTTTTACCCAATCAATTCAAGTATTGAATTATAAAACAAAGAAAATATTTTTAAATAGTTGCTTCAAATGGAAAATGATACAGGCCTAATAATCCTTTTGTGATCACACACACATATACCTTCCTCGCACATACAAGAATATACTGTATATAGATATTCTTTTCAACACTTTTTCATTCTTGTTCCAGTTGGTCCAGAGTCGCTCTCAACCTAAATATCCTTGTGCATTGGTTTAATAAGCGAAGATATGCGATTCAATTAAGAACTCTGACTCCACGCTACCCAGGATTCCGTCATTTGGTGAGCAACTCATTAAATTGTTACAATTTCGATTTATTTTTACTTTCTCTTACCTCTATATACATATATATATATATATATATATATATATATTGGTTAATATATATAGAGAGAAAGTATTGGATTCATGTCGAAAATTCGTTGTCTAGATTTTGAAGGAAATACACGGTTTGGGGTCTCCTGAGTCCAAAAAAGGGGTCCCCGCAAAATGGCCTATGTGTCTGTCTGTGATCAAAATAAAGTATGAAAGAAATGAGGTGAAAATTTTATATTTAAGTTAGGCACCCCCATGGGACGTGACTCGAAGCTTTTGAACAAAATCAGCCAGAGAGTACTAGTACTTTACTGATGCACTTTTTCAGTTTTTTTTTTTTCGCTCTAAATTCGCTCCAACGATTTTATTTAAAATTCAAAAATCAATTAATTATATTTTAGCTCTTGAAAATGTATATTCCCATTTTGTCATTGAAATCTTTTGAAACACACATTACTCTTGTACTTCATAAGAGAGAATAAATCGTTTCCAAAATAATTTTTCAATGTGTATAAATTTTGCATTTTGAATCTTATCTAATAAAAAATCTGGTATGACAAGAAAAGATCATATCTTTCAATTACCCAAGAGAAAGTTGTAGGCTGTGCAACTAGCTACACCAGATTTTTTTATAATGCTTCAATTCCGGTTGTCAAGTAACATCATCAAATGACATTTTTCCTTCTTTGCGATGAAATTGATCCGAGGATAACGGGTTCACTTAACAGTAATTTGCACTGTGATAATGATTTCTCAGGGATTTCTTATTTTACTTAAAAATTGAACTAACCTTGTACATAATGCAAATACTGCACCAATCATGACAATCCATTGAATTTCGTACCATCCAATTTCTCCAAAGATATGTGGCAAGGGAGCATTTTTATCCTAAAAAAAAAAAAATAAAATAAAATAAAAACATTATAATTCTGATTATATAGTGTTATATTAATAGGCTCGGTTATCGTATATCGTATAAAGTCTTATATGGCCTAAGTTGCCAAAAAGACTGTGTGTATGTGTGTGTGAGTGTGAGTGTGAATGGGAAAAAGTGTGAGTGTTAAAAAAAAAAGTTAGGCTAAATATAATAAGATAAAAGATTATGAACAGAACATACCAATTCTTCAAACTTATAAACTTAATAAAATCCCGATTTTTTATATCCGAATTTTCATTTATTCACACGCAAAAAGCCCGACCATTTTTTACTATCTCAATTAATTTATCTCAATGAGGTTGGATAATGAAATAAAATCAAGTTTATTTCCCATCTGCTCATTGGATAAGAGATAGAAAAATATTTTTTTTAAATTTGTTTAAGGTTATTTATTTCAAATGATTCTCGCTTGAGACGGGAAGCGTTCCTGGACGCTAGGCACGAGAAGCTAAATGTCTTTTCTCTTAGCCATTATCACCGGCATAGAGGAATAGGCCTATGCAGCAAATTTTTTTTTTTTCTTTAAAAATATTTATCAACTGCTGTTTAGGCTTTGATTCAGAACTATTGGTTATTTATAAATACAGTATAAAGTCAAGGAGAGTAATTTAGACCCCCAGACATAGGCCTAGCAAGGGGGGGGTTTGGGGGTTCAAACCCCCCATGGGACCCAAGCCATGACTAGATATGTAATACAAATTATATTTCATATAGGGTAAGAGAAAGTAAAATATAATAATTTACTCTAGCTAAACAAACAAACCAAAATGATTTATAAATACCCTAAAATAATCTTAAATTTTGAAAAAAATTTCTTGATCCCATCAAAAATTTCTGGCTACGCCAATGCCCCCAGACAATATGCCTGGATCCCTCAATATTATATCCATAATTCGTTTAAATCATATGGTCCATATGGCCTATGAGGCCCAAAAGAGTTAAAAAAAAAATACTTAAAAACGAAGAGGCTTTAATCAAAGCCAAAATGTCTGCTGTTAATAAATATTAAAAAAAAAAAGTTACTGCATTTTCTTTAATCGCTTATCCTGAGGAATTATTTTTTTCATAATTAAAAATATCGACTAGTTCTTATAGCAGTGGTTTCCAAACTTTATTTTACAACGCTTCCCTTAAAAATATTTAATCATATGACGCCTCCTCCTCCTTCCCCCATTTTGTAAAATAATACAAAACAAAAAATTTTAAAACTAAAAAATATAAATTTATATTAAAGCGGAGTCAAAAAAAAAAAAAATTCTAATCATATGCAGCAAAAATTATTGTGACGTTTCGGCCTTCTTAAGAGCCGGAGGCGAGAATAAATGAAATTTTAATTTTGAATGAAAATTTTGAAATAAAAATGACAATTTTAAGAATAAATGAAATTTAATTTCAAAATTAAAATTGTCATTTTTATTTCAAAATTTTCATTCAAAATTAAAATTTCATTTATTCTCGCCTCCGGTCCTGAAGATGGTCTAGACTAGTGACCTTAACGTCACAATAAAAGAAATAATTTTGGCTGAGTTTGGAAAATTGCTCGCTGTGGCTAATATTCGCGCCTCCCCTTAGACTAGTCCGCGCCTCACAGTTTGGAAAACGCTGTCTTAAAGGAGGGTGTGACGTCGACAAGCAGATGAGAATAATCTTGGTGGATATAAGCCTCCAGTGTATGTATGCGATAATATGTTTGAAGAAGGAAATGTATAGGCTCCGAAACGTTTACATGTATTTATTACATTTAAAAAATTGACTTTCAAATAATTCTTTTCTCGTAAAATAAAAACTTACTTGGGCATAATAAGGCAAAACCATAGTGGATACTGTCGAAATTCCAAAATATCCAAGGAAAATGATGATTAATGAAAAGATGATGCTCAAAGGAATATTTCTTTTTGGATTTTTTGCTTCTTCCCCTAAAAGAATTCAATCAAATTAGTTTCTAACTCACAAATTCCACATGGGAGAAGATAAAATTTGTTGTGCTTACCTGTGGTTGCTATACAATCAAATCCTACAAAACCAAAAAAACATTTGGCTGCTCCAGCCATCACTCCAGCGAATCCAAAAGGAAAGAATCCCCCATCGCCTGCTTCTTTTTTATACTCTTCTGGAATATCTTCCTTTGCGACCATCCAATTTCCTGGATCAGCTAAAATTGATATTCCATTATTAAGTTTTTTTTTTTTTTTTTTTGAATATATTATATAAGTAGAAACTTTCACTAAGAAAACTTTCCAATAAGTTATATTTTTAATTTATTAAATAGTTACAAGTTATTTGAAATGTCAATATTTACTCATTGGGAAAAAAGGCAACTCATAGTACTCTTTATTTATGTTTTTAGGACATGAGTTATTAGATTTAAACTTTAAAGGATATTTGAATTGGGAATCGAATTTGTCTCCTCAGGCTCCTACAACTCGAGTTGACAACTACGAGTTACCTGAGCGGGTCTGCTTATTCCTTAATCTCTCAAACGTATAGGTATATTACGTGAATTTCCTTATGATGACTTTTGAAATAATTACAAGAAAAATATAAATCGTAATTAAGTGGTTTGGGATCGTCCACATATTACGTAACGCGTTAGGGGGAGGGGTCTGGACAAAACGTTAAGTGTGCCATGGGGGGCCCGGGAGTTTCTCTAAGTGTGACATAACAATTCAAAGTTCCCCCCCCCCCCCCCCCAATTGAATTTATAAAATTTTTTGAAAAGAAAAAAAAAAATCAAATGATTTTCACAACGGGGGAAAAATGGAGGGATTTTATCACGAAGGAAAATTTACTAAATAAAAAAGAGAAGATAAAATGATATGAATTTTGTATAAGAAATTTTATTCGGGGGGGGTGGGGGGGTAGTTCTATGTTGTGACATAATATTTGTAGGGGGGTTTGTTTGTATGTGACTAACTGTGACATGAGGGGGGGGGGACTAGAAAATCATCAAAAAATGCGTTTTGTAATATGTGGACGAACCCTTTAGAGAAAATACGCTAGCATTTTCTTTTGACAATTATTTATTTAAATTCGTACGAAATAAAAATTAAATTTTAGGTTTCATATCTATTATATATATATTCTTCCATTTTGAAGAATTATATAGCTCTATTAGATATGAAACAAAAATTTAATTTCTCATTTTACGAAATTAAATAAATAACCTGGAGTTTAATAATTATCAAATGAAAATGATTGTATTTTCTCAAAACCACTTAAGGTTGTTCGGACATTAAAGCACTTTGTTAGATTAAAAGCTAATTTTTTAATATGTTATTAATCACTATCACATACGTATAAAATAAAATTTTGAAGCAGATCTGACGCAGGGTTATCGTGTAATTAATTTTTAAAAAATTGAAATTTAACATGTAGTCTATGGCGAATATCGACGAAACGCACACATATCGAATTATATAGCCACCTCTGCAATAGGTAAAAAACCCCCCCCCCCCCATCCCGTGCGATTTTAATTTTTTCCCCTTCTCCTATCTTTTCTATGAACAAGAATTTAGAGCAATCCGAAAACATTTTTAGAGATCTATAATTGATTTTTGATTTAGTTACAATTTTGAGAATCGAACGAAAACATTTTTCGATTTTTCATGCCCCATCTAATTTCAACTTCCTACTCTTTTGTTTAGATATTTTGTTCACAACACACCCCCCACCCCCCACACACACACAACAACAACAACCATGCCACTTTTTATTCAGCCTCAAATTATTCACAAAATCTCACATCAATTTTACAAACATTTTCTCTCTATATATTCATATAGAGGAAAAAAAAAAACAAAAAACTTACATTTTTATCAATTCACTTCCGAGGAATACGTTAAACATAAAATCAAAAGTTTCTGCCGAAGGCTTTTAAAGATATTTTAACAAGAAAGTCAAAAAATTCTCCAAAATGACAGTCGCCAATATTTAAAAATAAGAAAGTCTCGGGAGTCAGACCAGCCCGGCAACGTCGCATAACATAATATTCATTTCTCGCTGTCAGTTACATTTTTTTTTTCCATTTTACGATATTTTTTCTCGCAAATCGTCCATTGTGTTTAAACTGATTTGCATTAATCATTGTAATATATTAAATAAAATAAAATTGAAGGCTTTTAAGATTTAAAATAGCTGATGAATGCAATGTTGCCAGTTCTATATTACGTTTAATACAATTATAAACTATAATAGGTCACGACTAAATTATAATAAGGAATTTTGGCATTCAAATTTTTAATTTTATTTAAAACGAATTTAGATTCTATTATGACATACGAGGTACTATCCGAAAACCCTTAATTTCGGATTTATATTTTTACTTTCTCTCACCTATAAGCTTATTTGTAATATAGGTAGTGAGAAATTATTGCGTTCATGTCAAAAATTCGAGATTTTTCTTATTATTATTCCGAGGTCGTCATAAGTTAGTTAAGAAATATTGACCTAGGCCTTTGAGAAATAAGACATTTTCGTTATTTTCCAATAAAAGGAATAGCCATCCACACAAAAAATGTCATTTCGGACGAGAGATACTTATTTTGAATGAAATGTTGAAAAGAAGAAACTTTTTTAATACTTCATGGGACTTTTTGAAATCTAGAGTTTTTTTTTTTAATACTTTTCGGCTAATCCGGTCATTTAGGGATCGACGCTTTTCTATAATTCTAAATTTTCTTTTTATCTATATTAATAATTTTTTTGCTTTTGTTTCCAATGTGTTTTCAACCTTTGCCAAAAAGATAGCACTAATCTACAGTTAAATTTATCACCTCTGCGTCACTTATATATTGTCGTTTGATAATTTTTTTTTATTTCACCTCTTGTGCTAAGTACCCGAGTTTTCCTAAGTGTGCCTAAGTTTCCTACCCCATCGACAAAAATTTATTTCAATAGAATTGGTTAAAAATCTTTTGAGGAGAAGGGTCTTCCTGGCCTTAAAGTCTTTTTTTTTTTTTTTATATATAGACTAATTATCTTATTCTTCAGAAATCAATCCAGGCAACAGTTGTAACAAAAATAGAGCCTCCGAGCTATCCATGCGCAAAATATCATTTTATTTCGTTTGTTTCTGGGCTCTCCTGAGAAATTTTTATACACAACCAGCTAAGAGCCAATGTAACAAATATATCAAATATATGGAATTTAAGGAAAAATTGAATCGCAATTTGATGGAGAAATTTTCAAGGATTTCCTTCTTAAATATTTCAATGAAATCGAAAGTGATTTAAAAATCCTTTGCGAATAATTAACAAGTGGACGTACGCATTGAAGTCATTAATCTTGTTAACCTTCACCCAAATAAAACGTTTTGCGATGGTTTTATTTATAATTTTTACTCTACCAATAATTTAAATAAATATCTAATTGAAATGTTAAGGAAACTCGTGACTCCTATTATAATAGGCGAAATCTCAACCTCTGCGGTTCGGGCCCAGGGACTAATAACATCAATACTTATATCCCTTTCTTCATATATGTCTGAGACTGACTCTAGTTAGCGTATCATTAAATATCAACAAAAGTCTATTTTTCAGGGATTTGAATCTCGGATAGTGAAAATTATTTATTTTCCCTTTAGGAATTACATCTTTTCGTTTTTTAAATATATTTCAAATTAATTACCTTTTATTGATCCACCAATTATCACAATCAATATTACAGCTATATTAAGCACTGTGAATACGTTATTAACGAGTGTTGATTCTCTAACGCCAAACGCTAGAAGGGTTGTAATAACCATCACCATACCAAAAGCGAAGAAATCCGGATATTTCGATAAAAAATCAACATCTATTGGCATAGCGCCTCTCAGAGCATTTTCTATCTTTTTATCAAATAGGGTGTCTAAATATCCACTCAACCCTTTCGCTACTCCAGCTGTGCCTGAAAACAAACAAAAAACAAAATATGATATTAGAAATTCATTATTAACAGCAAGACAGTTATAATTAAGTCATGTATGCAATTATTTATTTGTTTTATAATCTCGTATAATCTTAAAAAAAAGCGTGATTATTTCAAAAAACTACGAAAAAGTAAAATGTAAAAAACATTTCTAGGTAAAATTTTGTATATTAATTTGAACAGATTAAAATTGGCTGAAATTGTGTTGAAAATGTCCTTTTTTCCTCTTTCGGTCTCTTTTCGAAGCCATTTTTTTTTTTTTTTTTTAAACATTCACACTTTTTTCTCATTCACACTCACACTCACACACACATTCACACAGTCTTTTGGGCAACTTAGGCCATTTAAGACTTTAGACGATAACCGTTGTAATTAATATATATATTGGGGGTTCAGGCATTTCTATTTAAGCCATCTGGTATCCAAATGGCTTAAATAAAATCATCGGACTGCCTGGGTCCGAACCCGCGACGTTTGGTCGAAGCCATTTAATTTGTTCAAATTAATTGGAGGACAATATGCTTTTATTAAATTTTTGAACGGGAGCGGACCTCTTAGCTCTTGTATAAAAGAAGCGGGACTTCACCTCTCTCCTAAGCACCCGGACATATTTATCTATTTATATAATTCGTTTCGACTCTCTGGTGTAGTGAGCTAGGGTGTCGGCTTCAACAAAAGAAGATCCCTGTTCAAATCCTTGACGTGCGGGATTTTTTCATTAAATAAAAATATTTATTTAATGTAAATAAATCCTCAAGCAGGCACTAGATTAGAATATTGGATCTCACCACAATAGCCCCCAGGCAGGGGCGGCGCGTCCACTAGGCAAACTAGGCGGCCGCCTATGGCGGCAACCTGAAGAGGGCGGCAAAAATGCAAAAAGGGAAAAAAATTTTTGGTTCCGCAAACGGCACCCAAAAAAAAATTAGGAAAATGTTCCGCGGACGGCAATTTTTGGTTCCGCGGGCGTCAAAAATTTTGTGTCTCTAAAAAAAAGGTAAAAAATTTTTCGGGAGAGGGCGGCAAATTAAATTTTTAAAGTTTTTTTTTTGGGGGGGGGCGCAAAAAAAATATCTTGCCTAGGGCGGCAGAATAGCTTGCGCCGGCCCTGCCCCCAGGCAACTCTACGAGGAGGGGGAGTTGCTGTGACATCCCGTCCTGTGGAAGGGACGTAAAGAAGATTCCCTCTCAGTGATAGGCATTCTTCGAAAAGAGTCGGTTCTGAGGGAGTCCCTTCTCAAACTAGGACATCCTCCCTGGCATTGAAGAGGTTAGAAACAAGGAACCGGGTGGAACCAGAAATAAGGAAGGATTAGTTCACTAGCTAGAGACAAAAGCAGAAGGAGTTATAGATAGGAAATAAAGTAACTTCATGGGGTAACGGTAGAAGGCTACGGCCAGAGGCCGGTTGAGTTTGAGGTGTGTGTCTTCGTGCACGAAAGCACCTCGGGTAAATAAACGGGGATCCCGATAGGAATTTCAAATAAATAAATATAATAGAAGAATTTCGATGGCTGAGTGGCAATATATAAGGATCAGGAAGATGTATGGCAGCCAGCAAGTGATAAAAAATCTATTTGATTATCGTCGACGTTTCGGGATCACGTCGATCCCATCTTCAGGACGATAAACTGTTATTGTTGCAGTCTTTCAATCTTGGCCAGTGCTGTCGTTTCGGGTCCATTTGCCATAAATTAAAAATATAGCCCATGCGCCTACGGCAATTCTCATATACATCTAATGGTATATGCAAATATAAGTATTTATATTTGTATGAACCAAAATTGCTTCTATCTAAGCAACAATAACAGTTTATCGTCCTGAAGATGGGATCGACGTGATCCCGAAACGTCGACGATAATCAAATAGATTTTTTATCACTTGCTGGCTGCCATACATCTTCCTGATCCTTATATAAATAAATATAATTCGTTTAAACAAATACTTATTTGAGAACTCGATTAGACTCTACTCATGAGTGATTTTTTAAGAACTGGGAGCCAAAAATTGTTCTTCTCTCCTATACTTATAGTATAGTAATGGAATAATTTAATTGTTTTGCCAGCCAAAACTATA
>JAKCPI010006599.1:0-11464 GCA_023213315.1 Euborellia annulipes | reverse complement strand
CCCAATTTACCTTGCGCTTCCCCGCATAAAATGCGTACAATAATAATATATTTTGAGTATTTTGTCGCAAAAACCTACACTACGCACCTTAATTTTAAACCTTACAAATTACCAAGAATATGAAAATTAAGCCTTCATTCTAAAAACTTTGCTCTGAAAATCAGGCCCAAGGAAGCAATTATTAAATTTACTTTTAATTTGTTTTAATTTAATAAGTTAATATTAAATATTATGTCGAAATATATTTTGTATTGTATCTGTGTGGGTACTATCCTTTTCGTCAGTGAGTTAATCAATTTTTAAATTATATTTTCACTTGGATATGCTCACGCCCCCTTAGGGGGGGGGGCGTTCCACAGGTTGAGAATCGCAGCTTTAAAGGTAGAATTTGTGACGTCTTAATAATAAAATAAAATGGATAATTTTAAGATCAACATGATACGTGGCTGTTGATTTATTCAAAAAGGGAGGAGAAGCAGCCAAAAATTTAAGCCTCCTATTTTCGACAATTAACGGTAATTACAGAACCCTACTACTCCCTTTTTGTATAAATCAACAGCGATGTACTTCATTGGTGATTTTATATTTGAATATTTTATTATTATTAAGACGTCACAAATTCTACCTTTAAAGCTGCGATTCTCAACCTGTGGGGTGCCTCCCCCTAAGGGTGCGCGAACATATCCAATTACCGGTATTTGTCGAAAATCAGAGGCTTTTCTCGCTTTATGTGCCAAGTGTTTGCTACACGATCAGTGCGAATATTTCTAAATTATATTAGCCATCAATTATTCAGAAAAAGAAGCGGAGTCTAAATGCCATTAAATACCTAAAAAGAGTTTGAATAAACATTTCTATTACAATTAATTAGAACCATTCGAACATTATGAATGCCATAGAACACGAGGTCCTGATAAACGCCGATGAGACGGAAAAAATCATCTACGATTTTGATAATTTGTCTACCAATGAATTATTGTAGATTTTGGATAAGAGTAGAATCGAGTATGGAATATCAAAAAACGTTTGGAAAAATAATTTTTAGATAAAAAATAAAAGCATTTAAAAAATAGAAACAAATTTCTCACTCTAATGCAGTGGTTTCCAAACTTTATGTTACCACGCCTCCCTTAAAAATATTTATATTAAAACTAGCAATAATTTGGAAAATTGGTCCTGGTGGCCAATATTCGCGCTTCCCCTTAGACTAGTCGGCGCCTCCCTAGGGAGTCGCGCCTCACAGTTTGGAAAACGCTGATATAAGGGTATTTTATGGCTGGTGGAATTTGTATCATGAATGAAAGTTAGAAGAAAACGCAACCAGAATTTTTCTTTAAAAAGATATTTTAACAGCTTACGTTTCGGCCTTGGTAAAAGCCATCCTCGGAGCTGTTAGTGGTCATCCGAGGATGGCTTTGACCAAAGCGGAAACGTCAGCTGTTAAAATATATTTTTAAAGAAAAAATTCTGGTTGCGTATTCTTTTAACTTTCATTCCTGAAGAAAAAATATTTTTCTCAAATCTTATTTTCACGCCCTAGGGGGATGGGGGGGGCGCCTAACTTAAATATAAAATTTCAACATCCTAGCTCAATTCCTTCATGCTTTAAATTGAACACAAGCAGTCACAGGCAGAAATCATTTTTTTTTTTTTTGGATCCAGGGGCCTCAAAACATGTAGCCTATATCCATCAAAATTTCGACATCGAATTTTTGACATGAATCCAATACTTTCTCTCTATAGGCCTATATATGTATATTAACTTATACATATAGGTAAGAGAAAATAAAAATTCAAATCCGAATTGAGATTAGTTCTATATACAAAAAGATGCGGTAACTCACCCCAGTAAAATTCTAAGTGGACTAATCATATCTTACATTTCTACCAAATGAAAAAAATTCCTACAAAATTCTGCAAGGGATTCGATGGGTTCCTAAGTTACCCAGTGTTATTATTATCTGTATATGAGTTTCGAAATTCTCAAAAATTAATTCCGCCCCAGTAATAAGAAATTTTAGAATGACATTAAAATGTTTCTACCCCACTATCCTATTTGCTAAATATTGAATATAAATTTTAACTCAAACGGAATGCACTTATTTTTTAGTAAAAGTATTAAAAAATATTAATATCTTTGTGCATTATAGGGGATGGGGCATTAACCCCCCTGGTTAATGCCTTCATACCTCCCCACCCCCTTTAAGGAAATGCCAGCCTTCACCGCGAAATTACTCTCAAAATAATTTGAATACATTTATAAAAAATAATTTTTTATTTTGAAATTATTTTATTTTAATTTTCAACCCTTAATCCACCCCTGTGTAATAGTATATTAAGGAAATTTGATTAACAAAAATATATGTGTGTGTGTGTGTGTGTGTGTGTGAGTAAGAATGAGAAAAAAAGGTGTTTAAAAAAAAAAGATAATTAATAAAAAAATAATTTTTTTTCAAAGACACCTACACTCCCTCTCTCCATTTCAACAGCTTATATTCACCCCCTACCCTTAGTGAAATACAAAATATTTAATTTCATATTCAATAGAATCGTTTTTCGCAGTCAAATTATTTGTTTCTATCATTTTTTTTTTTTCAACGATAAAATGCATAATAATTACCTTTAATAAGACACTCAAGAGGGTGTGCTGGTTGACGGTGAGGTCAGGGTGGGTTACACTATATTAATTATTCACTTTGATTCACTTTAAACACAAAAAGACAGCAGCGCCTGCAACCCAGCAACGCGCTCGACTCGACTGAGCGAGAGATTCGTCTCTCTCTTCGTAAAGGAATAAAACAGATGAAAATAACAATTCCCTTTTTATTAAAAGTAAAAAAAAATACCTTTTGCTCTAATCTAACTATTTTTAGAGCCGGAAAAGAATGTCAACAAGTGATTTGGAATATTCCAAGGCTTTTCTTAAATAATCAACCCTTCGTTCCCCCCCCCCTAATCAAAATAATAATCAACGCTATTTTTTTGAATGTTTTCTATTTATTTGGCTTCGATTTAGCTAAAAAAAAAAATTTTAAAAACATTTTTTTCAATTTTTCAACACTTTATTCAATCCTAATAAATAAAATAATTATCAATGCTATCGCCTTCGGAGAGCTTCGCGTCTAGTCAGAAAAAAAATTAAAACCCTGAAAAACTTCCCTGGATCCGTCTTTGGGTTTTACACATAGTATAATTTTCTAGAATGCGTCTTACTTTAGGCGAGTGGTTTCCAAACTTTATGTTACAAGGCCTCCCTTAAAAATATTTAATCGTATGACACCCCCCCCCCCCACATACATTTAATAAAATAATACAAAAACAAAAAAATATAAATTTAGGCCCTATATAAAAATGTTTTTTTTTTTTTATTTATTTATATTTATGATTCTAATTAAAAACTCCGTCCCAGAATCTTCTAAATTATTTCATTATTTTATTTATAAAACTTGCAATCATATGGAAAATTGATCTTGGGTGGCCAATATTCGCGCCTCCCCTTAGACTAGTCCGCGCCTCCCTAGGGAGGCGCGCCTCACAATTTGGAAAACGCTGCTCTAATGTAAGGAAAAAAATGAATATTTAATTGAAATTAATAAAATGAAAAAAACCAATGATAATTTTTACGATATATCTATATATATATTGATTTTGAATTAGGCTTATTATAACAAAATGACTTTGTTTGTGCGTGTCGATGCGCAATGCATCATCATACAGAGAGGGGGGGGTCCATCATTCATATTCGCTTTTGGCTTAATATCAGCGAAACAGAAACAAATAAACCAAGAGAGAGAAAGTTTTTTTTTTGTTGTGCTTTATCGTTGAAACGATAACCAAAAGGGAGGAAAGGGAAGCGGGGGAGAGAGAGTTTAATTTCAAATTGAATCTGTGTATGAGACAGAGAGAGGAAAAAATTTAATTAACTGGTGGCTGACAAATTAGGTAGAAAAATTACGTAAAATAGAAAGTGACTGACAGAAGTAATAGCAAGTTATCGTCTTTAATATAATAAATGCTTCTCCTAACATGTGATATTTAAATAGTCGAAGGCAAGGGCGGATACAGGGAGGGGGTAAAGGGGGTAATTACCCCCCGAGATTTGAGAAAAATATTTTTTTTTCGGAAACCAATTTTATTTTTAATGTAAAATTTTAAAAATTAATACTTAAAAATTTGATTTGTATATTCTGGTAAACAAGTACAGAATGAGCCTTTAAATTACCGAAATTAAGAAAAAAATTGTGTGTTGTGCGACCAGTCACACCAGATTACTCTCCCCGAGAAACTTTTCTGGATCTGCACTTGGTCAGAGGGAACTTTGTATATAAATTTTTTAATGAAAATACCCATTCTGAGACCATGAAAATACCCATTCTGAGACAAAAAAAATAATCCCTATATGAGAAAACAAAATATCTCAGGATCCAAAAGCGATTGAAATTTTATATTAAAGTATGCAACACGGCTTACTTTAGAATAAAATCGCCTAAAAAGTAAGCACTGAACTTTTTATGATTTTCTCAAAAACCATTCTAACGATTTTAATTAAAATTCATCAATTTGGTGCTTTTTAAATTGTATATTCATCTCACAGTGCAGCCTGAAAATATGAACTCATACACACGTGGGGCAATATTCTCTTTTGTTTTATTATTGTTTTGATATTGTATTCTTATTGTTTTGTTTTAATATTGTATTGTTATTCTTTTAATAGTGTATTGTTATTGTTTTGTTTTGATATGTTCTTTTATTGTATTTGTTTTAAAGCTATGTTGTATTTTGATATTATTGTATTTATTGTGTGGAAGGGATAGCCTAAGCTGCCTAACTTAATTTAAAAAAAAAAAAAAAAAATTGTTTATTCTCATCGTCTCTCCAAAATTATTTGAAACCTTATGTACTCAAAATACCAAAGGAAGGAAGCAGAAAGAGCCAAAAAATTGAAGCTTCCGATTTTCAACAATTACCGAGACGTTTCGGGAAAACTTTATTCTCCCATCATCAGTGTTTCAAATTGTATATATCCCGGAGTTTCCATAAGGGTACAATACATAATACAGTAGAACCTCGATAAGTTAAAGTTCAAGGGAAACGGTTAGAAATTTGAGTTATCGAGTTTTTTACTTATCGAGAGTTGAAGTTAGAGAGGTTATTGAATATAATTTTTAACGTACCGAGGTTTATTGACATTGGGCACATGAGTGAAAAAGGAATTTCGTTTGATCTGTTTGTTTATTTAGAATAGTTTAGTTAAATATAAATTAAATTAATAGATTTATTTATTTACAAAAAAAATCAGTAATTTTTTTCTGCTTCATGTATTTTTGATTTTCTGCATTAACTATTTTTTCGATGATATGTAAAGAAATACTTTAAGTTATAGAGGTCACCAAAATATTATTTTAAGTTATCGAGGGCTATGCTCAAAATATTTGTTTAAGTTACAGAGGTTTTGTTCTTTAAGTAATAGAGGTTTTACGCTGTCAAGGGAAGGGAATTGAAAAAATTTTTAAGTTACGGAGGTTTTGAACTTAGCGAGGTTTAACTTATCGAGGTTCTACTGTAAATGTATTGTGTCCATACTCCAGGACATAGACAATTTGAAAGACATGATGGAAGATTAAAGTTTTCCCAAAACGTCTCGGTAATTGTTGAAAATCGGAAGCTTCAATTTTTTGGTTGTTCTTGCTTCCTTCCTTTTCTATAAATTAACAGCCACGTACTTCATTGGTTAAATTATAAATTTTAACTTGGGTTCTGATGTACTAATAGAATCTAAATATGTCCACGAAATTTCTGTTGTGTTAGCAGATATTTTTTATTATTTTTAATACAACAAAGATCGGGTAAAAACAACGAAAATAAAGATGTCATGAAATTTTTTTATTGGTTAAATTAAAATTAAGATAGGTTATAAAAAAAATTTCAACTAATTAAAGGATATCCCTTCAATAGGAGTTTTTTTTTTTGTGTCTCTGTCTCTTTTCTGCTTCCTGGGAGGAGTCCCTGAGGGAGAGATGTTTATCCCAGGTGGAGCTTCAAGGAAGAAGGGGAGTTTTGAAGAGGAATTAAGAAAGAAGAAGTCAAGTCACTGCTAGCTTATATTCAAAAGAGAGAGAAAATGATGATAATGTATTATAGAGAGAGTTAGAAAGGTTCAAATACCAGAGCTATTTTGTTATTGACCTATCCAAAGATTCCATTATTGATTTGATTTTCTTCGTGCTGCTATCAATCAATGTCTTTACTTCAATTTGAGGATAATCATTATTAAAGAAGAATTATCTTGGACATTCTTATTATTTAAAAATGAAATTGAACTCTGATTTTAAAGAATAGAAGAAATTATTCTCTTAAATTAATATATAATAAGGTAGAAAAAAAAATTATAAATCGATTGAATTGATGTCATAATGAAGCTATGAAAACAAGTTGTTTTCTTTTGGATAGGTTATGGAAGGCAAATAAAAAGGTTAAGGTTTTATATCTAGGACATGGGGTAGAAAAATGAAAGGGTAGTCGAAATTCGAACGTGCCTAATTTAACGAAAATCCATCATCCCATTATCTTTTATTATTATAAAAAAATACGTTCTCTCTTCATTTTTGAATAATGATATCGCTTAACTGATATCTTTAAGATTAGATTAGATTATCTGCCGCCTGAGACTTTTCTTCAAAGTTGACCTAAGAAAACCAAAAGGTCAATCATAAATGTTGTTATTTTTTTTGTAAATTATGAACTATTGAAATTCAAATTAATACTAAAATTGGGTTTGGACGCGGAGAAAAGGAGACAAAAATATAGTGTAGCAACTGGCTTCTCTTAACTTTGGTAATCTTAAGTTTCGCTGTAACACCAATTTTTTTCGTGACGTCACATTTAGTTTCCAATAGTAGGCCTATATCTGAACTAGAGGTAAAATTTATAATCAAATATCTCTCTCTTTAGTCAATAGTGTCAGACCTAACAATTTGTGCTTACTCAGAAGGATAACTTTCATGGGAATAATACTGAGGTGGGTTCCCGTTTCTTTCCTCAGGAGGAGATATCTCAAAAAGAGTTTTTGCCATAAGGAGGATTTGAACTTGAGTTGTCTTCAACTCAGGATAATAAGCTTTCCCTTGGCTAATCGTCTCCTCAGAATCAAATATAGGTCATATATTTTGTCAGTATGACAATCATTTCCTATATTTTTTATGGAGTAGATACAGTAGTACTTGAGAAATTCTTAACAATTTTGGGGTGAATAATAGCTGCAAAAAATTAATTAATTTGTTAAGAGCCGTTTTTTAGGAAATCAAAAAAACTCAAAAATAAAAAGATTAGAATATTAATACAACAGCTTTTTGGCCAATTCGCATTGCATGGTTGATTTAAATATCAAATTTGACGTTTCGTTTTTTATAAATTTTGTAAATCAAAGTGACAGACAGAAACAGTACTGTCATATTGCAAGACCATCAAAATTTCGAAATTTCTTGGGACCACAATACTTTACATATGATTATTCAAAGTAATAAAAGAATATTTTTTTTTCTTTCTGAAATTCAAATATTATGCTTTAAAAAAAAGTACAGGAGGGGGTTTAACAATCCATTAAATTGAGCAGGTAACACAAAAATAGACAAGTTTTTTTATTTGGTATCAACGCTACTTTATCGCAGTGGCGGATCCAGAGATTTCTCGGGGGGGGGGGGATAATCTGGTGTGACTGGTCGCACACAGCACACAATTTTTCTCAATTTTCGGTAATTTAAAGGCGCATTCTGTACTTGTTTGCCAGAATATAAATACAAATCAAATTTTTAAATATTAATTTTTAAAATTTTACATTACAAACAAATTTTTTTCAGAAAATTTTCAAATCTCGGGGTAATTACCCCCTTTACCCCCTCTCCTTGTATCCGCCCTTGCTTTATCGAAATATTTCAGTTAAAGAAAAGAGATAATTAAATTTCAATTTTCAAATTTCTCTTTTGACTAAATAACAAAGCCAAGATTAGCAGTACTATACTACAGAATAAAATTCCTTAAAATTTCCAAATGAATCAGCCCTAAACAAAAAACAAATGACTCTCTGAGTAAAACTAATCTAATTTTTATTTCCCTCATTCCATTATCTTTCAAAAAGAATCATTTTTCTTAAAGTGATGAGGGTCTATAAAAATTAAACGAGAGAAAATTAGCATGACAAAAATAATTTGAAGAAAAAAAAAATGGCGAGGGGTCGCATTATGGAAAAAAAAAAATGAGCCCAAGTCTCTTTAATAGCCGGCAATAATTTAACCAATGTATAATTACACAAGCCAACATCTAATAAATCATTTCGATATATCTGAGATAAAATATCAATCTGACCTGAATGAGGGGCTTTGTACCTTAGCTGGGCTCACTCACTCGTTTTCTGATCACATTCCATACCCCATTGTACTTTTCTCACCATTTTGCCTTTCATGAATTTTAAATTAATTATTCCCTCTACACTGACGTCATTTTTATCCCGTTAGAAAATCTCTTTCAGATTTTAAGATAGTTTTTATAGAAAGTAATAAGCTTAACAATTTATGCCCTTTGCCTTGTTCCAAATTATTTAATTCTTTCTCTTTTTATTTATTTAACTTGAATATATATTCGCTAGGTTTTAATTCTTTCTCTTTATTTTTTTTATTAGGCCATATAATTTAACCTGAGATTTGATTGATAAAGAAAATAAAATTTAAAGAATAAAAAAGATGTGTTCTTTTGGTGTTCCTTGATATTGATAAGAAAAACATTTAGAATCGTTAATAAAATAAGGAGCGAAAATAAGAAATTGTTAGAGATAAAAGAAATTTTTGATGAATTCTCAAAATTTTAAATCGCAAAAAAATTTTTAGATTTTATAAAAATATTCAAAAATCAAATTAATTTTTTATTAAGAGTTGAATATTTTAATAATTCAATTAAATATAATAAATTTCTGAAAGTGGTTTTCGCGTCATGGTCTGTCAGTCTGTCTGCCTGTGTGTGTGTGTCTGTGAACAAAATATCTCAAGAACGAAAAGAGCTAGGAAATTGAAATTTTATATTTAAGTTAAGCACCCCCCTAGGACGTGACACGAAGCTTTCGAACAAAATTGGCCAAAGAGTACTAGTACTTTACTGATTACTTTACAGTTTTTTTCGATTTTCTCTAAATTCGCTCTAACGATTTTGAATAAAATTCAAAAAGCAATTATTTTTTAGATACTCTTTCAAATGAATATTCTCATTTTTCTCTCAAAATTGTTTGAAGCACACTTTACTTAAGTACTTCAAAGGAAATATAGGATAAATAGTTACCATGGTAACAAAATATAAATATTTTCCCATATTTATAAATTTTACATCTTGAAATTTTAATATATCAGTGGAAACTAAATATATCTCGAGACAAAAAAATCTGGTGTGACAAGCACAGAACACAACCTTCGAATGTGCGAATAGTCACACCAGATTTTTTATCTATATGGCCATTCACCTAAGTAAATTTTTGGCCTTTTTAGAGTTCCTCCACTCTTCGCCCTGCCTAATAACTAACATAGGAGAATTAAATTCACAAGGTTTTCTGTTTCAATAATATATTAATTTGATATTAACACTTTATACGTATTTCGACACCATATGTGTCATCTTCAGAAACGAATTACATACTCTGAAGATGACACATATGGTGTCGAAATACGTATAAAGTGTTAATATCAAATTAATATATTATTGAAATCGACCTTTTTTTTTGGAAGAATAGCTTTTATTTTGTTTAAAAATGTTGATGTAAGCAACTGATTGACCCCCCTTGGCAATAAAAATAAGCAAATGTGTAACACTAGGCTGCTTATGTAATAATTCAATGTTAAAAAAAATTCTTCGTCTCTATAGCTATTGGTAAAAAATCATATTTATTTTATTATAAACATCCCAAATTACAAGAAAACAGTGGCGCAACCAGGATTAGCCTCTAGATTTTTAAAGGACTCTTTTGTTTGGCATGATTTTTATGGTAAACAATATTTAAAACAAATTTCTTAATTGAAAAGTCCATAAATTTAGGACCGTAGGAGGTGTATCAAATTCCCAATCCACCTTATGGTGCAAGAAATCAAATTATTTTTTCGCTAGTAGGTACTTTATATATAAAAATATAGCCAAATAGAAAAATAGAATGGATTATTTTAAAAATAAAAATGACCTGATTGAAAGCTTTGATTTATCAGTTCTTAAAGTGAGTTTCCCTTTGAGAGAATTTATCGATTCATTTAATAATTAAGATGCAAGTAGCTAGTGGGTGTATTGCTTCTTGGCTTGAGCCATTCAGAAAGTACAAATTTCAAAAACATATCAAACGGGGAATGGCGGCTACACACGTAACTGCAAACTTGACAAGAATGCACGGGCAATCATTTTGTAGCGTCTGTTGAAGAAATGAATTGTAATTGCCGCTTGATGCTTGATTGAATTTTAATCTTACACAAGCATATTTGCGCAAGCAAAACTCTCCGCCATTTTATAGACATTTGATATTTATTTAATATAGCCTATATTAATTAATTTAAAATTTCAATTTAAATATTAATATTTATTGTGTCTCTGTTTAAAGTAAGTGAGTATTTCATGTTATCTTGGAATAAATAACCCGAGTTTGACATTTTTAGGTTAATTTTCGGCATAAGCTGTTTCTTGCACAAGCATGCTGAGTGGTGCCAAAGGAAATTTGTGCATGCTGGTACAAAAAGATTGCACATGTATAATTGTCAAGTTTGCAGTTAAGGAGTAGTCGCCTTAAAGAAAAAAAAAAATTTTACAGAAATTTTAAAGTAAAAAAAAATTTCGACAAAATAAAAAAAAAAAAAAATCGTCCCCCTGAGAGTGACGGAATGAGTGGGGTGAGAAGACGTCGGAGGTTGCAGCAGCTGCTTTGAGAGCCAGGAATAAGGGATTGAGAGAGAAAGAGAGACAGGCGAGCAGATTGTGGACTGTAGCAGGAGGCAGAGGAACCTTTAGGGGGTGGAGGGATGCACGTGCAGACCAGCCTTCTGCTCCTGCTGCTGCATTTCTCTCTCTCTCTCTCTCTCTCTCTTCTCATGTTCAGTAGTGAGTGTATGAAGAGAGAGAGAGAGAAACGGAGAGGGGCACCGCCGTCCACGCGTCACACATATATACAATACACAAACACACAGACACAGATGCTGTGCTCTCAAGTGCTGATCTCCTGTTGCTCCTTAGATTCCCCCATCTTCGCTCTCTCTGTCTATGGTTTGATACTACAAATGTCCAAACAACAAGTGCAAATTTAATCTTATATAATCCATCTAAATTTATCATGTCGGTATCTGAGGTCAGTTCCAGATATATCCAAAAAAAATCTGGTGGGATTGGTCTCTGCTCTGGCGACTTTGGTACACAACACAACTTTCAATTGAAAGATTTTTTTGTATCGACATAT